>JALIZH010030202.1:0-15479 GCA_030522465.1 Rhipicephalus appendiculatus | reverse complement strand
TCAGCAAATTTCAGGAACTAAGTCAAGAACTTGATAACTAGGACAGAAGCATGTCTACTCCTTTTGATGCCTACTTGCTCTTACAGAATGGCACAAAAATCAAGCTACTATTATATTTGTGTCCTCACACACACACACACACACACACACACACACACACACACACACACACACATATATATATATATATATATATATATATATATATATATATATATATATATATATATATATATATATATATATATATATATATATATATATATATATATATATACGTAGATTATGAAGAGTCTGGCTTCGGTTGCCGTAGAACAAAATAGGAAAAATATATATACGCTTCTAAAAAAACTGTTTATTGGTGACGTTTCGATCGGAGACCGATCTTCGGTCTCCGATCGAAACGTCACCAATAAACAGTTTTTTTAGAAGCGTATGTATATATATATATATATATATATATATATATATATATATATATATATATATATATATATATATATATATATATATATATATATATATATATATATATATATATGCGAATTGCATAATGGCAAGCAGACTTCTTGCACCATCGACACAGACGCTTGATGGATTGATGGACTGGACGATGGCCCTGTCTGTCAAGTGCACGTGCTGATTGATCACAGCCATTGCACGCGTGGCGCCGCCTCTCGTACGGCCTTCGTTGTTTTACCGAGTGTACCATCCATTATCGCTGGCTGCAAGGACTATGGCTCCATCAATCCAAGTACGCGAGTCGATCGCCAGCATTCATTCCTCTTGAGCCGTCTGCAACAGGGCCTACTCCTTTTTATGTGTATTTGCTCCGAGTGAATGGCTACAAAATCGGGCGTGCCATGCTTGGGTCATTATTGCTCGCATAGTTCCCATACTATATATTAAGAACGTTGTTTGCCCAATCGAGCAAGAATGATGCTGCTGTTGTTGCAAGAGGATGGTCCTAAGCACTCCAGATAACAATGGAATGCACATATTCGAAGAAGCAGCTCGTGTGGAACTGTATTTGTTGTAGAAGAAATGAATAAAATCAATAAACGCTCCTCACCCGTCCTCCCGAAAGAAAAAAAATACAGTCCTTACGGACGTCGCAGCCATTTTACGGCCACATCGCTCTCTCTGTGCGTACATTTATACACGCATAACCCATAACGTAGCTTCGAAATTATTAATGCTGAAAGTCTAATCAATTTTTGCTTGATTGGTTTCATATATTAAAACCTAGCTTTACTTATTGTTCTCGCCATTAATATTTATCAGTGAGAGCAGCCAGGCTTGATGTCCGCCTTACTGGAACAGTGGTATACCCGAAGGTCGCGGATACGATCCCGTCCACGGCGCTCGCATTTCGGTACAAGTGACATGCTAGAGGCCTTTGTGCTATGTGATGTCAGTGGACGTTGAAGAACACCAGATAATCGAAATTTCCGGAGCCCTCCACTCCACGTTCCTCATAATCATACCATGGTTTTGAGACGTTAAACCCAAGATATTAATATCAATATTAGTCATCCTTGATAATATTAAATTTGAAGCTTTTCTTTGCGCACCAAAGGCCCTTATAGCGTTTCTATCTATATATAAATCTATCTATCTATACGCGTAGGTCTGAGTGCTCTTGTGATCGCCCCCATAACTTGAGGTCGACCAAAAGTTAGCATGGGAGGGTAAGAGGGTTTGAAGAATAAGTCTGGCTCCCGCCGCCTACGTCGTCAAACCTTTTCATCAGACGCGTGTGGGACATACCCGTATACCAAGGGCCACGGTATGCGGGTATGCGCCACATGTTATTGATACTTTATATCTACCCAGGAATGGCTAGAGCAGACATTACTAATTTAAATGCGACAGCGTTAATAAAAACTGACTTTGGCAGCGTTGACCCGACGAATGCAAAGAATAATTAGGGTCCCAGCAGGAATCGAACCCAAGCATTCTGCGTGGCAATCAAGTATTCTAGCACAGAGCCACGCCAGGTCTCGGAACTGCTTCGGAAAAAGGCCCTATGCAGCTGTAACGTTGGTGAAACGTCAATTGTGGTCGAAGTGCTGGCTGTCTTATTTGATAAACATTGCATATGTACTCCAATGCGTCACGTCGGGTTAGCGTCAATTGTAGTTAAGCGCCATCCACTCAAGTTGATTTATGTAGCAGTGTCCAGGGCTACCATCCTAGCAAGCACAAGCGCTGCACATCATCTTACAGCTTCTGGTGTTCGTAATATCCATGCTGCTGTTGGCGTCGTTACGCAACTGTAAACAAACGGTTATATAAACCATATGTGACTGTCGAACATATGTCTGCGCGTACAACACTTGCACATATCTCCAGCGTCATTTCGTAACGCTTCGCTCAATAATATTGCACCACTGTCACCTTCCCTCCGCATGCTTCGCATAACGTCGATTCTCGTGGTACTTGGAATCTGTTGATTTTTTTATTTGCGTCTTTCTCGATTTTCCGGTCACTGACAAGATGACGATATTTCGCTCACAACCAAAGACGCCGACACCGGAATTTCTGGGAAACGAACTCTTCCACGCTATCTCGTTTATAACATGGCACGGCTGTCGCGTACGTCATGAAACCCTTTCCCTCTGTCACGTGTGGCGCATACCCGATTACCATGACCCTTGGAATAAGGGTATGTGCCACACGCTGTTCACAGTCAATATCAACTGAGGAAGAGCGAGAGAAGGCTCTGTAAATAACGTTAAGGAGCCCGTGATGAGTGCTGTGTGTGAGACAAAATTCAGATTGACACAAATAATAAAGGTGACGGTTAAAAGCCAGGCCGTGCAAACACGCACACTAGAGAGAAGCGAAGACATCACAAACACCTGCGTTTGTTGTGTCTTGACTGCCTCTTGAGTCCGCGTTTGCTCGCCCAGTTTTTAACGTGAATGCTTACCAATTAGCTGAGCAGTCTGTTATTCTCTGTTATTTGAGCTGGAATCGAACCTGCAGGCGTTCTGTATGGCAGTCGAATATTCTACTTCAAAGTCATCAGTACTTGAAGCTGCGTCGTAGAAAAGCCGTGTACATGGCAACGTCAATCCACCGAACGACGTTTGGCTCAGTGCAGTATAATAATAATAATAATAATAATAATAATAATAATAATAATAATAATAATAATAATAATAATAATAATAATAATAATAATAATAATAATAATAATAATAATAATAATAATAATAATAAAACGGCATGGGCTGCTATTCGCTTACTGCTTCGCATGACATCGACTCCTCCATTGCGTGAAATCTAATGGAAATTTTTCCCGCAGGTTTATCATCTTGAGTTTAAATAACAGGTTCCAGCCTTACGCACTCGTTTAGGAGGTTTACATTCTAATGCAGAACCAAAGTTCTATGGGCTCCCGATTCTAAGAATATGGAGGAAAGGAAGTGAACAAAGAGTAATGACAAACATACTCGATTACGCCTGATATATTTATTCGTAATTACTGCTGGCACTGTGTTCATGGCTGTTGGTAATTAAATGTTGCCACTAAAATGGCGTTTTCTTGAGTGTCTCCAAATGCATTTACATTTTCATCGGGCTGTGCATGCAGGCGAAGAAGCGCAGAAAAGTATGTTGCTGCAGCCTCTCAAGATAGCGCTTGATTTACTGCGCGGTAATATATGGTCATATGCTGTACGACTCAAGGCTATAAAGAATGCTCGGTGCATTGTTTACCCTGAAAATTGAGTCCATGTGTAATGTTGTTGTTTATTTATTTACGCCCATAACTCAGCCTCTACACACGCAATGCCTTAACTTATATGCGGAAAGGGTGGGATATTGTGGTATGTTCCGGTAGTCCACTAAGTGCGTTTTTTTTTTCAAAAGCGTGGGCTTCGAGACGGCAAGTTGAAAGTGTAAGTGCTGTGAACGGAAGCATTTACCTGTCAGCCTCCCTTCGTTCGATCCATTACGGCGCATTCACTTTGGACGCAGGCATCCGTTGAACGTCGTCGGCATAAATTTTTGAGAGTGCGCCGTAGATGGAGATGCATATCACTCCAACACGTGCGCTTTTGTAAGTATTGCAGTTGCTGTAAAATATTTTATCTGTGTCTGAAGTTTCAAAGAAAACTGTCGTCTTGATGTTGGTAGCAAAACAAGAGACGCAGACGAAAACAAAAAATGCTGAAACGGTGGTAGAAATATCTCACGATGATTATCGAAATCAGTATGAATAGAGTACAACCAATTGACCGACAAGAACTTTACAGACATGATTTGATGTGACAAGTACATTTATTTGGTATTTTTATAAGCGCAATTCGAATTATATATAGACGCTGTAAGAAGTATAGCGCGTATATTGCTCAAACAGCAGCAGTGATATAAATACATTTAAAGGCGTTGTGGGAGATGGCCGTGTATGTGTATACAGAGGCCACGAGTTGACCGCCTTCTCCTCCGTGTGAATGACGCTGCCAAAAGCCCAACAAACGTAAGCGCGATAACAGAGATAGAGTCACCAAAACTTGGAGCAAATGTCAGGAAGTCACAACAGAAAGGCCAACATGACGCCCTAATGAACCAATGTTTAGTAAGTCTCTATATTCGCATGTCGCAACTGTTGTAATCTGAAATACTTTAAGGTTCGAAGCGATCTCCTATTTTATATGAACATCACCCATCACCGCTTTTATGACCCTCCTTATTACCTGTGTTGTCAAAGGCGTAAAAGTAGTGTTACATCACAGGTGTCGGTGCGTATTGTAAGAAATGAAATGTCAATGCTGATTAACGTCGGGGTACGCGATGTTGATACCTGGATTTCAGGTGGTGGTCGCAGTAATAAGAAATTATAGAACATTTAACAGTTTCTGTATCGCCTTTATAACCCGCGAACAACATCGTATCTAGGCTGAAAACTTCCTCTTCCTCCTGTCACTCTTACTAATAGAACCACGTTTACGCATAAGTCAACCTCTTCGTAACTTCATTTTCACGTAAGGTTTTCTCTGATAAGACCCGTTCTTTGTTCTCAAAGGAAAACGAACGCACATTACTTCTCAAGCAGCAAATGTGCCATAAAGACTGTCAAAGCTGACATAGGGTCCCTTTAACAGCAGCATTAGGTGGAGCATCTAACGGCCCTCAAGTCTAAGTTGTAATTCATTATAGCACAATGGCTTTTCTAGCAAGGCCGAAGCAATTATATTTTTAGAAGCACACGGCCTGCCTCTGTCCCAACACCGTTTCTTTCGCCTCACGCAGCTCTCATCTGCTGTACATCTTGCCGGATACTCTTTAGAAATGAGAACACATTGCTATGTCTTCGGCTTCCCCTATAAGTACAATATATGATGTCGGTCGGGTCGGATAAAGCTCGCGGTGCGCCCCTAACTTGCAACTGCATCACAATAAGACATGCATAGCACGCAATATTTTTCTTAACTTAGTCAAGCTGCAGCAAAAGAAGTGAGGCGAGGTTAAGTAAGAACAGTGGTGTTTTGTTCCCCAAGCTCCTAATTTTCGCCACTGAGATGTTCAAGCATTTAGGGCAATTACTAAGATTCACTTTTCACCTCGTAATAGTAATTATTAAGCCAGCCCGCCTTTGCAAAACTTATCTTTCACTAGAGCATCTGTTCACTTGGATCGTAAATTTGTGGCGGTGTAAACAGCGCTGAACAACAAATATTTTTCTACGGACCGAATTTGAAGAACACACCTCGTCCATTTCTTCCATCTCAGCTTTGCAGTGTAAAACCCCTTTGCACATAAGGCAATTGGTAGCAACAAAATCAACGACAATGACCACGACGACGACACCGTGACCCACCACCACCACCACAGCCACTGTGACAGAACACTATAGATACATGCGGCTGCTATAAAAGATGCATTTTTAAGTGCCAGATTGCGTGAGGAAATGTAAAGTTATAAGTATTCATGAGTAGGAATATAGTCAATATATCAAAGTCTTCATTACTTCATTGCAAAAATTTTAACGTTTCGTAAACTGCGAATCAGCAAAAGGCGAGTTTTGCTCGGTGACCGGGACGTCGCTACACAGTGCGCAACCGTGTACATTAGTAGCTCTGACGCCCTTCCGTTCTTTATTGACGACTGTCTACTTTCACATTCTGCCTGAAGCGGCAGCGGATTTGATTACGGCAACGGAGTGAACAAAGGCCCTCTTGAAAGTCGATGACAACAGTATCTGCCGCTGATACATTCCTAGGGATTTGAAGGGAGGGAAGGCAGAACCCTCGATCAGAAGTTTTCTTGTAGCCTCGAGCGAGATGATACGGACGCTTAAAGAATAAATCCAGAACCCTCGCTCAATACCCTGCGGGCGGCTTTCAGTATAGGCAAAACGAAACGTGAGCTTAGCGTATTAGCCTGCAGAGTCGTTTTGAAAGCGCAGAACTGCTTATTGGCGTAGCAGCCTGCATTACAAAGCCACATCTCTAGCATCTCACGGGTACGTTTGCTTGTTGTGACATTAACTATGATCAGTTTCGCGTATTAGAGCACAGTACTCATTCTCCGGTTCATATTCGCGACACGAACATGCAAGTCGCAAAGTGGCGACTTTTTACAGTACAAGTTTTAATGTACTCCTCACAGATTTTGTTTGAGGAAGAATTAAATAGCTATGCAAAAGCCATTAGCTCCGCTGTTTCACCAGTCTTCACGACGTTATGTGAAGCGGCGCTAAATCTTGCTCTTGAATAATACATTCGTGCGCTGTAACATGCAGCCTGTGCAATCCTTACAGCATCGTCGCAATGCTCACTGCGATTCGAATACACTGTTAAAGAAGCATAACGAAATAGGCCGCCGAACGAGAGCTGCGGCCGCGCAATCCAACAACGGCTGGAGCAAACGTTGCCGGCGCCGCTTCGTCTCCTCGCCTAGGCAACCTCGGCTGCCCTGACCGCCGCGCGTGCACAGCGCACGGGACTATGTACCACGTGACTCAATGCGCTGGCTGGCGGGCTGGCGCTGGCGAAAAACTCTCCGGTTTTTGTGCGTGTGGTGCGCGTCGTTCTCGATTAGGCGAGTTTAGCAGTCGGTGTTTTTTTGTTTGAAGTGTGCCTGCGCTCTGTGCTCGTGCTTTGTGTTCTGCGAGTGCTGCTTATTAGGAAGATGCACTGTACTGAAAGGGAGACCTGCAGCTTCATATCGTGGTCACTCGAAGTGAAACGGTATGTACCGCTCTCATGTTGCTGTGGTCAGCGCTTTGTTAACTGCGTGAGTGCGATAATAACGCCGTCAACCGAGTTTTAGATGTGAAGCATCTTATGGCGAAGCTTAATCCGGTGGTAGTGGTGTGCCGCGTGACCACCCTTACTGCGCATGCGCATACCCTTTCAAATCCTCTCTCCTCTAGGCATCCCTCCCCGCGACAACCACACCCTTACTGCGCATGCGCCTCCCCTCTCTCTCCTCCTACGCTCCCCCCCCCTCTCTCCTCTCGGCATCCCTGCCAGCGGCGTCCACACTCCCACTGCGCATGCGCGTCCCCCCCTCTCTCTCCTCTCCTACGCTCCCCCCCTCTCTCCTCTAGGCATCCCTGCCCGCGGCGTCCACACTCCTACTGCGCATGCGCGTCCACCCTCTCTCTCCTCTCCTACGCTCCCCCCTCTCGCCTCGCGACGCCGACACAGGCAGTGTCTGCTAGCGAGTTTCTTGGTTGAAAAAACTGACTGCTCGCGCGGCACAACCATTCACTGGCTACCCAGTATATATGGCACTGAATCTTGACCCGCAAGGTGGTGCCGGTGGGAGATTTCTCCTGTGCGTTGTTGAACAATAAAAATTCGCAGCGTGCGCGTTAACTAAAAGCGGACTGCGGGTCTCTGTGTCCAGTCGGAGTCTTTTGTCTCTCATTGCCCATTAGCAGTGATTGGCATGTTTCAGTAGGAAACACCGCTCCATCACTGCGTGCTTTGCGCCTCCCCAGTTTTCTCTCCTGCGCAACGCTGCGATGAGCGCCAGCGTCAACGCCGCCGCCAGTGTAAGCGTTAGCGCCCGCTGCTTCGCATCTACACATGGTTCCCTTTAGCGGGAGATGGTGTAATTTTTTGTCGGCACCGAAAATGGTACAACTTCCCAACATTGCAAGCAGTGTGGCGTTCCACAATGTGGCGTTTTGAGCCCAGCTCTCTTCAACCTCATTCTCATTGCTCTTGTGGAACGACTACCAAGTGAGGTAGTCGTAACTATAAGTGTATTCTGACGACATCTAGGTCTGGGCATCTGACGGGACATGGCCTCAGGAATGCGCAAAGCTTTAGAAACCTGCGACGTTGCTATTAGTGTACTTCAATGAACCAGTTCAGAAGATCGCGTCAGCCAAATACGCATTGATTGCTTTCAGATGATAGTCAATGAGACAATACGTTTTATCTATTTGACGGCCAAGTCGTACCTTATGTCAGGACGCACAGATTTCTAGGCGTACTCATAGACAGGGACCTCTGCAAGGGCCTACACGCGGCCTACGTAAAAAGGCGCCTCACGGACATAGCTTATTCGTTCATGTACATTGCAGGAAAAACGTGGGTCCCTAGTAAATGCAATAGTGCAAATGTAAAGACGCCTTTTCGCGGGTACTTGCGATACAGCTTGCCTGTGCTTACCGCTATTATCAGAACCAATATCCGCGCAATCGAAAGCGGTCAGGCTATGGCTCTTAGCGTTTGTCTGGGACTAACAGGATACTCGTCAACAGCTCAGACCATTGCGATTGCAAACGATTTCCCGGCCTTGTTGCAAATTGTAATGGAAGCGCTCAGAGCACGCGAGAGGCATATTGCCCGCGCCGTGCTCATCATTTAGCCTATCTGCCAGAAGAACGAACTCGCGCCCCTTTTTATCTGACAACCCTGTCCTACCGTGTGTGCCAACCAACAGAATATATAGCTATGGCGAGAGTTCCAACACCTCCATAGTGTATGACTCATCCACAAGTTCGACTCAAGGTTCCAGGAATATGGTCGAAAACACAGCTCTCGTCTTCAGCGCTCAAGCAACTTTCTATGCTCTCGTTTGAAACATACAGCGAGGATCGCCACCTATATATTGAAGAACAGAAGGAAATTTTAAGGGCTTGTTTTTCTTTGCTAGATACAATAAGAACTAATAGACAGCAATGCCAAGGAAAGTATAGGGGATGTTATTTGTAGTAATTATGATATATAAATGTGAAGTAAGTACTAAAGTGAACGAAAAAGATAACTTGCCGCCGGCAGGGACCGAAACTGTACCGCTACGGTGTTCTAGAAGTTATGGTGCTCGACTGCTGATCCTTAGGTCGCGGAATCGAATCCCGGCAGCTGCGGCCGCGGCGGCCGCATTTTCGATGGAAGCGAAAATGCTTGAGGCCCGTGTACTTAGATTTAGGTGCACGTTAAAGAACCCCGGTGGTCTAAACTTCCGAAGCCCTCCACTACGGCGTCTCTCATAATCATATCGAGGTTTTGGGAGGTTATACCCCAACAGTTATTATTTAGAATGCATAAAAATGTCTGAGCTGTACACAACGCTTCGGTGCAATAGCTGCACAAGAAGGCGTCACCCAAGCTGGTACCGTCGCGCGCAGTGCACAGGAAAGCAGTGAAAGTCTGAAAGCTGAGAATGTTTGCTCTCGCAGCAGCCAGATTAATTTCAGCAGGCGGTGACATTCTCTCAGAGTTCGGGGAAACCCCGTTAATTTATTGCGTTAGCGAAGGCAACGGTGTCGGCTGTCGCTTCCGAGCACTCGGCTTGATTGCAGTCCCTGTGGAGAAAATCAACGTTTTCTTAGCTTAAAGCACTCAAGGGTGATGGAACGAGGCTTAGAAGAAAATGCTTTGCGGTGGCCAGGTCAGCTGCAGCAATGTTGCGTGCGCTTAAACCTTAATTTTTTTGTCATTCAGTTTTTTTCTTTTATCTTCGAAGGCAGCACGAAATACAGGAGCTTTATAATATAACCGTTTTTATATTTGTCCAATGGCTTTTTTTCTATGGATTCTACAGCGCATGCATTTATCCTTCGTGCTTTTAGCTGGTTTCTACACTGTCACTGGTGCTGGGTGTTGATGAACGACATTTTCAAATAGTGTTGTTTCTAATGAAGCAAGAAAGAGAGAGGTAGAGAGATGATTCTAAGGTGAGAAAATGAACCTAGAAAGTTACGAGCACGCCGGACACCTATGTGTGGGAAAAGGTGAACGTTCAAAAACTTAGGGCAACATGGGTTTTGTTTTTCTCTCCCTCTCCTTTTCATCGGCATCGCAAAGTTTGACGGTGTTTTTTTATCTGCTATAACAAGATGATGACGTATTCAAACAGTTATTTTTAAGATTAAGAACCTGAAATATAAACTCAGTGCGTTTGCGAGTGAAAACGCCACTCATTCATATGAATCTCTCACTAACTAAAGTTTGCATAACATCTAGATCGTGAAGAGATTCGCATGGTAGGCTCATGGGGGGTATAACATGTAAAGTGTAAATTTATATTTTCTAATTAACAAATAGAAACTTTGCGTTTGCTGAACCAAGACGATGTTATATCGCATTTCCTGTTTCCGAAATATTGGACATCAAAATTTGCCCTAGAATGGGGGTTTTGCGTTTTTCAATTATATTAAATGACAGTAAAAGAAAACCCTGGGTTGGCTAATAAAATGAATGTTTTGCATATAAAACATCTCCAGAGCACGCGGCTGGTATAACATCCGACTTCCTGTCCAACAAAACATGATGTAGTAACTTCCATATGACTTTTTTTCCCGTGGTCGAGTTGGAAAAGTGATGTGGAACGTTGCTGTATATAACTGACAACTGGACGCGCTAACGTTCTTTTCTCCTCCTATTTATTCAGTGCACCTAAATTACTAATGCAGATATGAATATATTTTCGAAATTCTGAAAATTTCTTTTCGCACAATCCAGAACCGCCAGCTCCGCCCATACGAAATTTGGTCTAGTAATTATAGTGTTTCTGGTCACCTGGTTATGCCCTTTGTAGACATTCTTTTGGGTTTAAGTGAAGGTTATGTATGTTTTTAACACGAAAGTGTTTTATATCGGGGTCCACCGAGATATCAGGGACGATTTCCGTCACGGAAATGACGTCTGAAAATTTTCTACGATCACATGTCAAAAAAAAGGAAGTTCCGTCAACGGGTATCGAATTACCGACCTCTCGGTGCGCAGCAAGAGATGCCGAGCACGCTATCCACTGCCCCACGGCCACAAACTTTAGCGGCTTTACAAACGCACCTTTTGTCACTCACGCTTTCCTATCACAGTGCTCTTGGTCATCGGCGTGGTGTTGCCCTCTGGGAGCTGTGAAGTAAAATAATTCATCATTAATGCGGACTCCGCGATTAGCACCTGCAACGTGTGTTGCTATGCGTCCGTCCCATTCGGTACATTTTTAATAGAAATGCAATTTTGTCAACGCCTTTTAACACACCACGAGGGGGGCGACGTTAGCCTAAGCGTCGGCCTCGCTCATAGCTTTCATCCAAGCCAAAAATAGCTGCGCGACGCTCGCCTGCTGCTCCTGGCTGTAACACCGCGTTCCTCGCTTATGCTCACCCCGAGAAAATTTGCGGCAAGGCTACAGGTGCGACACGATGCGATTAACTTTTCCTTCTAGTCCGACCATGGTGTTCAACCATTAACATGCCGCGGGATGGCGACCTTAGCGTGCCTTAGCCAAGTTCTGCGTCCAATATGCGACGCTCTTCTGGCTATCGCGCCTCTTTCTCTGATTACGCTCTCACCGTTACCATCTACAACTACCTCAATGGTTTGCGTAATCATTGACCATGGACGTTAGTCGTCGATATGGAGATGTACCACCAAGCGTCAAAGTCGGTGCATCCACGTTAAACGGTACTATAGCTGCCAAACACCAATATACATTGTGCAAACTCTCCTATATCATTGTACAGTAAACACTGAATTACCTCTTTAAGGGCACTTTTTACTTCCGTGTTATACCGATTCCTATGACGGAAACATCAACCAAGTTTGCTTTTTGTTTGTTTGTTTGTTTGTTTGTTTGTTTGTTTGTAAGAAAGAATGGATTTCATATACAACGATTCGACGATATTTAAATGAAAGGCGATTTATAACTTCGGGTAAGTGAGACTAAGCCTTATGTTTGGAATACACTGTGCATATGTCTGCCGCGAGGGTTTAAACGTTACTGCGGAGCTTAGGGTTAGAGTAAGCCCTGTGTCTGAAACACGTCATCCAGCCCACGTTCTCTTTTGGATATGAAGTAATTTTTTTCAGTTCCTGACCATCTGGGCATGTTTCGGTGAGCACGAACAAAAATAGTTCGTAAAACAACCCGCATTGGTCATATATACCAGAGCCGCAGCTCTGAACTTCAAATAAATATGGAAAACTGACCGCTCTTATTCGAATGCATTACTTTAGGCATACTCCCCCATTCTGATTAAACGATTAAAAACTAAAGCCTCACGCAGGGCTCCATGGTGGCATATATGTAGTGGGCTGCGAGCGAAGCTACACCGAGCACCACGTTCAAGACCTGGAAACACCAGAATGGAAGAGTAAGTTGGCGGTTCTTATTTTTTGACAACCTAGAGCAGTAGTTAGACGAGGACGCCGCCAAGTCTTGTTTCCGCAGTATATGCAGAAAAAAAACAAGAGGCAGAGATCAAATGGAACAAGTAACTATTGACATTTATAACCAAGCAGTAGTCAAACTAAAGTTACATATCGTTTATAAAAATTAGTCGGTTATTGATTGTTTGTTGCCTGCTGCTTGAATACAAAATAAGGATGTCAATTTAGATGACAATATAAAGATAGCGACTTTGATAACCAACACCGAAGCTGCATCTCGCCATTTGCTTTCGATTCGCTCTACAAAGCTTTGCTGTGTGGTGGAGGCCACATTGTGTTGTCGTAAATGCTTGAGTGTCGTCCTCGTTACCCCGATACAATTTTCAATATGTGAAAGGTCACCTGTTGAGACCAGCTATCCTTATAAGACCAATAGAAAAAAAGTACAGACGGAATATATTGGAAGTAGTTCCGAATTACTCGATTATTTTATTCCAAGATAACATCATATAAATCACCGAATCCAATTGGTAACAGTAAACTTCGAGGCAAAAGGCAAGAACTACTGAAGCATTCATCTCACGATGAATTTCTACATCAACACGATGAGCATTCACACGTATGCCGGATAATTGAAGATTGAATAAGTATCCGAGAAATAGCACGCACAATGCTTCGAGCTCAAAATTTCCGCTGAACGAGACGCCGTGAGCTCAGTTTCGCATCCCACTCGCACACATTCACAATACCTCTTACATGTCAACAAATTTAGCCAGGGAAATAGCATTGCGACGCCGTCCCCTTAATGTGATTAAACATTTCAGCCACCTTGCAATGGCGAGAAATCAAGTTAATTTTTACAGAAATATCATAAAAGCGGGATACCCTCTTCAGATGAAATCAGTGACAAGGGTTTACAGGCTACATACGAGTCTCTATGACACAGCGTTAGCTGTAGAAAAATAATTCTTCATTCGAAGTCTCCAACTGTAAATAGTTAAGGGACACGGAATGTGACTCAAACACCTGCGTATTCGATGGAACACAACTTATCCTTCAAGAGTCCTGCCTGTATGCGCACGCGCTGTCAGAGCCGCAGTAGCAGTGGTGCACCAATTTTCTTCGACCTGAGGCTCATGTTCACAAATCCACAAGTGTCGTCGATAGAGTACGAAGCTGTGCTACCTGATAAACAGTTTTTTTTTTCTTCATATACGTTGTAGTAGAAAATTGCACGTCGAAACGTGAGTTATTTAGTTGTTAATGTATTGATTATGCCAGAATCCAGTTTATTTTGATTAACGCATCTGTTTTAGTTTTTGATTCTCTCTTCACTTTTAACACACAGGAGGAAACAGATGTGATGATTGGTATATTCCATGTGCATAGTAGCACCAAAACCGCTTTAAGATTCCCCCAGCTTCGCGCTATTTTCTTTGTATGTCTGCCACATCAATGTGGTGACTTGGATTATTAAGCAATACAATACCAGATATATAGTATTAGGTCATTTAATGTGTTTTTATCTCCCCATATTCGTAAATGAAGTGAATCCCACTGGGACTCCAGTTCCCACACTAGTGGTTTACGATACCATAAAAGTGGGCGTAGAAAAATAAATTGAGAACACGCGATAGGACATATTTTTCAGAAGACAAGGTGAAAAGTTGGATCAATACTTGTTCCCATTAAAAATACTTCCTCTGTCCACCAAACCACCACAATGTGACAGTTGTTCAGAGACTGTTCCAGGTTCTTTTAGCACGTGCCTGCAGTACCCAAAGGGAACGCTCGTAGAAGACGATAGAGTATGCGACTTCTTTGGAAGAAGAATATCGCGACGTGTTTTCTTCTTGTATACTACTTTCTTAGGGGTTTTCCTGGGTTGTTATGTTGAACGCAGATTCATCAGATACCTCGCTTTTCTAGAATTTATCTAGCAAGTTGGTTTTTTCATGTCGTTTGCACCGTGACACAAAACGAGGTCATGGTGAAGAAGCGAAGCTTCAAAGGCGCTTGTTTCGCTTTAAACAATGCCTTTCTACCTAACGTATCCTGCAGAGACACCTGTCAGGAAAAAGCTGTTGCTATTGGTGGGCCTATGGCTGTAGCTATAGTTGGCGTATAGTGGTTGCCTGAAGCGCTGAGGGCTTCGACTTAGAATACAGTACCATGCAGCACAGTAAGACTGGCTGCATATTCCGCACTCGTTTAAAGTTTCCATCAACGGCAGCTGCTCGCAAGACTTTCGTTGTTTCGCGCCTGAGGCGTAGTTGGCCATCCAGGGCTGTGAGGACGAGCGCAATGTTCTTAATTTTTTTTTAACCGATGCACAACGCACAACACGTACTCCCAAAGACGTGATGGCTCATGTAGTTCGATAACTTAAGAGCAAGAGATAAGCTCTCAAATACATGCCGAAATACTCACTTGAGGAAGTTTCTTTTGTAGTAGCCGGTAACTGTACGATTTTTTCAAGAGCGGTGCTCTTTAAGCTTTTCATTGCGCCGGGTAGTGCGAACAGTAATGATCATCATCATGAACCGGTACGCGCTCGCTTCGTCCTTTCCATCTTAAGCTTCGCTCACATAACGCTTGTGCCGATTTGTGAAAGCAATCCATGATGGGCGACTCTATTAGGTGTCTAAAAATCACGTAACATCTCGTAACAACCATTCACGGGACACAAATCGCGTAAAATCACGTAATAAGTAGCCACATGACTTAAAACCACGTAACGCCCCGTAACATCTAGTCACGTGACTAAAATCACGTGACATCACTGAACACCTACGGGACTAAAACCAGTGTAGGTGTCTGAAGAAGTAAAGTGTTCGGGCTGTGGTGGTGTTGATTGCGCAGTCTAATTGTGGTTTACGTGATTAC
>JALIZH010030201.1:10000-32966 GCA_030522465.1 Rhipicephalus appendiculatus | reverse complement strand
CACTGAACGCATGCTTAGGAATCGCAGATCATACTCCCCAGGTAGAGTACGTCAGCAGGAGTACAAAAGAACCGTGGTGTCCTTCATGCGGGGAGGTCGTCGGCGCACTTCTTTTGGCGTTTGCTGAAGCAGCACGAAACAGCCCAGATCAGAGCGAAGAAAAACCCGAAGACCACACCCATCGCACACGCCGCGGGCCAATTGATAATAACATGGGCACTCTGCCCATGGTAGACATAGAGGTCCCCGAAAATATAGTAAACTATGACAATGCATACCATCAGCATCGTCATGCTCGACATGATGAAACACATCCAGCTTATCGACTCGAAGTAAGGTGGATTGCAGTTACTACCGGGAAATATGAAGCCGAGGTCGGGAACCATATCGATGACTCCGAGCGCCGCTTCGGCCGATCTTGGGACAAAGGGGATGGTCGAACGCACGTCCTGAAGGGGCAAGGGTTCGTGGTGCACTCGGATCAGCAGGCCTGATTCGTCGTCCTCTCTTCAGGAGTCAGGTGTAAACGAGCGATCCGTCCCAGTAGTTGGCAATGAGATTTCGGCTGGCGCAGCACGAGGCCTTCTAACTTCGGCGACTGCGGAATGACAAGTCAACCCCGGCGGCGAGGCAGCATATCGTGTGCTGGCGGCAGCACCGATATGGCTAAAGAGGGAGACGACGTGGTTCTCCGTGCGCCACCTCGGCCTGTTTGGAGTGCACAATCGCGCACTGCCGTATCGTTTGGTTAGGCGTTGCCCTTCGCCCATCCGTCTTGAAGACAGTATAGTGATTACTAGAGAACTAGCCTTAGACGCTTCTTCAAGCCTGAAACATTTGCCGTCGGCGTCCCGCGGCGTCAACACGAGTGATGCGAAAAAGAAATCATAAATTGACGACGTAACTATATGATGGCATCACGACGTTACATATAGTCTAAAGTTGTGACGTCAAATAGTGACGTCATCTCATGACATCATCGCTTGCTCAAAGGTGGACCGATAACGGAGCCAGCGCTAAACCAGGTGATGTGCCGAAAGCTTGCAAGGCATTGCAAGCTTGCAATGCAACGGGAGAGGATGAACCAATCGACTGAAAAGAAAAAGAAGATGGCTTTCGTCTTGGAGTCGTCTATCTTTACACTGTTCAATTTTCTTTTCCCCACCATCTCCCTATTAAAAGAATCTCATTCTTTCTCTTGTGGGTGTTGGGGTCCGAGCTGAACTTAAAGGGACTGTCTACCGCCCTTCATCGCTTTTCTGTTTTGTGCCGCAATCGAAAGCATACCGTCTGAAGTGTCCAACCCTGCAGCGGTTTCTCTGGAAAGTGAGCAGAAATTTTTAAAACAGAATTTTTCGAACTGCGTTCGGTCTTCTTCCAGTGGTGGGATGAATGCTCACAACACTGGTTGGTGGAGGCGATGACGATTGCAGGGCCGGAAAAAATTAAAACCGAAAGCACATGCAGTTTCTGTAGGATTCCCTCATTTTCTCCGAACACTAGTACAATGAATGTAACAGTCGTTTCCAACGCGCTATCAGTTAAATGAGGCCTTATTATACGAATACAGAACACTTGTTTTGCTGCAATCCCAGTCTATGCGCTTACTTTAGCTGCGCCCTTGAGCCGCTTTCGACACCTTGTCTTGTTTCCGTAAAGCGCCTGGTAGTCCGAAGCGAGAAAGTGCTTGGAACACACCCGGCTGTAATAGGGCAAACTGTATCCGAGGGCATCTTCCCACACACGTTTCTGTGACGGTCTTGCAGGCACACGATGATATGAAACGTCTGTACTGATGTAGCGACGATAAATGGACGCCTTCACAGCGCAGCACGTGTTAGGCATCCCGACAACAATACAGC
This sequence comes from Rhipicephalus appendiculatus, assembly GCA_030522465.1. NCBI lineage: Eukaryota > Metazoa > Arthropoda > Arachnida > Ixodida > Ixodidae > Rhipicephalus > Rhipicephalus appendiculatus. The sequence continues at coordinate 31,104 of JALIZH010030201.1, read as the reverse complement.
GTCACGATACCACGATACGACCAGCGCGGAGGGCCGCACGGCATAGCGCATGGGTTGAAACAGACGGAATCGAAGGCGGCGCCGCCGGCAGCGCCACCGGGTGCCTTTTTGGAGACGTGAGGAAAAAAAAAGCAAAAAATTACTCTCCGACGCAACCGACAGCTACCTCAAGTGTGCAAAATACACTTTCAAGTTATACATGTTTGTTTTTCAGCAAAATGAGTCTACCTGCGAGGATATCTTGTCCTTCCAATAGATTGAACCACATCGCTGTTTGGTGACGCTAGCGGTCATTCTTTCACAATTTTCAGCATAAAATTAAAAATATAATTCCTTTTTTATGGGGTAAAAGCATGCTCGTTACCGTCGATGTGACGAACGATCTTCTCATTTTCACCACAATCAGAAAAATTTTTCCGAGCGGTAGACAGTCCCTTGAAAGGGTGTGCTTTCTTGTTTATCTTTTTTTTTTTTCCTTTTATCACAAAACCAGTTTTCTTGCTTCGGAGTGAATTCACTGTCCCTTGGAGAGAAAGCAGACGGGGTCGGACGGCAGAGTGCGATGGCCCTCAAAGCATGTTTTATTTGTTAATTTCTTTTTTTTCTTTTTTTTTTTTTTGCCCACTATTCAAAGAAAAAACCGTGTTTAGCTCTATGTCACCCTCAGGTGTAATTACGGCCCAGGTGCCGCCAACTTATTAGGTACTTGCTTTTTTTTTTTCCTTTTTCTGTTCTTTTGTCGAAGTTCCACAGCACTCGGGGACCACCAAAGTAGAGCTGTACGTGCAAGTGCGCCTTTTCGGCTAAGTCTGTGGTCCAAGAACTCGAGGAGTGACAGGTTTGCGTCCAGGTCCAGGTGTGCGTGCATACGCGTGTGACCAACGCCCTCTAGACTAGATGGTTGTTGGTGGGACCTGGTGGGACCCGCTGCACCCTCGTTCCTGAGGACGGTGACCCCAAGCCACCTAGATTGGCAAAGTGCGATGGGCGAAGGCATTTGAAGCGGCGCCCCACTGACTGAAGTTCCCGGTTTCTTTTCTCCTTACGGCTGACGACAAAGCAGTCGCCTCCTTTCAGAAAAAGCCGCCCAGCGTACCTTGAGCCTCCGCCCCCCATTCGACAACACAGTACAGGCGCTGCTCCGTGCTCCCGACCGGGCTGCAGAAATTAGGCGCCTTTTCTTCTTCGAACCACAACCCCTCCCCTCCCCCCACAGTACAGTGTACTAGTACACTGTAGCCACAGGAAGCTTCGCCTTCCAGAGTCGACTTCGCGCGCTTTTCTGTGTATGCACGGTTGCCCGTCACGTGCAACGTCTGCCTTGTTGTGAACCTCCTTCCATTCGAAATTTCTTCCTTTCGGGATTTATGTATGTCTTGTAACTCGGGCTGCAGAAATGAGCGCCTTCTTTCTTCCCCAACAGTCACCATATATGTATTTTGCAACTTTAGTCCTGCCCGACATATTTGTACGTTTGACAGTCCGTGGTATTCTTAAAACTCTAGGCCAGAACCAGAACTAAAAAGCATCTAGGTTCTTTTTCCCTACATTAAAACAAGAAAAATGTTTTTAAGACTGCGCAATTTACTTTTATCGATCACTCGTTAAGAATCGTGCGACGGTCAGTGAATGACCGCTCGCGGACTGAAAACAACGTTTGTGTTCCAACCACTGACTATCTTTCTTAGACTGCGCGATACGAAGCGCAAATATAACGAAGAACCCCCTTGCTCTCAGCTGCAGACGGAGCCCAAAGAGCGCGCACGCTCGCGCTGTTTCTTAACTTTCCTTATTAGTCACGACGCCCTTAGTGGCCTGACCCTCACGCGACAGTCATTTAAATCAGCGCGCACGCTTCACGAAGTCCTTACTTAAATGAAGTAAATCAAAACGTGAATGAAACCGAGAACGGACTTGCGAATGCACAGCCCTAACCTAACTTGCGTTCAAGTTTTTTTTTTTTTTTTCATGCCCGCCATGGGCGTGGTTAATCACGTACCAACACGCCCAATCTTCACATGTGTTGACAGTCGATGTGCTGAAAAACTACTCTACTCTACTTACGACACAGTCTACCGCGCTCCGATATTGTATCCTTTACGAATAATTAATGGTTAAGAGTAGGAACAGCCTCAGCGCATTAAGTTAAAGTGTATGCTGAACCGAAGCTCGCGTACCCATACTTCCGCCTAGGAAATAGGACGACAGCCGATGAGTGTCACGCAGTGAATCGACATCATAATTTCTAGGGCTCTAAGTGCCGAAACCACGACCTCATCACGAGGCACGCTGTACGAAGGGGGACTATAGGATTAATTCTGACCACCCGGGGATTCCTTAAAACGCGCGCATAAAATCTAGGCACTCGGGTGTTCCCGCATTTAGCCGGCATCGAAATGCGTACGTCGTGGCCAGTAATCGATCATTGAAGCCATAGCGCTGAAAAGACAGGGACCACAGAAAGAGGACGGGAATCGAACCCACGTCCTCGAGCTAAGCAGTGCGCAACCTTGCCTACTAAGCTACCACGGCAGGTGTGGTTCAAGGTCAAACGATATAGCGATGCGATGGTGTTTTCTGGTGCAAGGGCGATTGCTCATCGTTCCCACGGACGCGGCCAAAAATCGCGGCGCGTGCACTCCGCGCGCATGCGCCGCGACTCGACATGTGCCCATAGTTGCCCGGAAGGCTGCGCCGATTCTCAGCGTCCACTCCTTGTACGTCGCGAGAAGCCCAGAATACGCCGGGATTCGATCTCGCAACCTTCGGGTACGTATTCGAGCAACATAACCACGAGTAAGGTCAACTTATCGGCTAGTTGGTGGAACATACTGGAACGGTAAAAACAGCGCAGTAAAAACAACGACGGAGGAAGGAACGTACACACGCGCCTCGTGTGTGTGTACGTTCCTTCCTCCGTCGTTGTTTTTACTGCGCTGTTTTTACCGTTCCAGTATAACCACGAGACCACCATAGCAGGTGTGGGTGAATCGGTTCGAAGCAGTGGCGTAGCCAGGGGGTGGCACACGAGGCACACATTCCCGTAATACTGTTCCGGAGCAGTTGGACCAACATAGTAGAACCGCACCGCGTGGTTCGGGCATCGCTGCTGAACGTGCTGCGTTGTCTCCATGAGTGCCGGCTATCCCAGGGATTGGCCAACAGGGGTTTGACCACGAGTTAACCAGGGGATCTGAACGTATATCGTGAGGTCCGTACATGCACGCGGCCGCGATTTGCTCTGAACTGTTACGCTGTCACTACAGCCCCTGCAGGATGAATTTCATCCGTGCACCCTTTTAAGGCAGAGATTATATACCCGTTGGCGCTTTCATCGTTTATTTTGGGACCGCTATGACGTGTTTCTTTTTTCTGAGGGGGGGGGGGGGGGGGGCTTCTGAACGTCAGCGGCGATGACGGTAATAGTACGCAGGCGCACCAGTATGAAGTCACAGTAATAGAGCATGATTCATCCCAGCACTGTCTCTATGAAAAGCGGGAATAGTATCATACTAAAGGCTTTTATCAGGCCCAGATATGATACAATGAATAACTATATGGCACGCTGTTATCATTAACGTACGGAACCCCGCACAGTATCCATGCTTGCGTACAAAGGCTGCGCTAACGCAGCCGCCACCAAGATGCGCGATACCGTCTCTCGCTCCAACCGGCCGCATTTTATATCAATTTAGACCATTTGGAGGAAACCATGTGCATTAAATAATTTCCTTTAAATGTGCATTCATATTCGCGTTGTCCCAAGTTTTTGTGACGGTGAAGTACGCATAACACAGGCTGGTACAGATGTAAACCCTTGATTGGGCTAACTTGTGCGCATTAAAAGGCAAACTCAAAGTACAAGCAAAAGACGGTCACCAATGTTAAGAGATGGTTACTAGGTGGTCTACTCAATGTTACCAGCCATTTTTGTAAGGGCAGTTCACATTGTATCGCGTGGAAGCAGGCCCGTAGCCAGGAATTTTCTTCGGGGGGGGGGGGGGGGGCACTTGTTGAAATCCTTGAAAAACAGTCATTTTTATTATTTTTCCTTGGTAAAACACCCCCTTCAATCCGAATTTCGGGGGGGGGTGCCCGGGCCCCTAGGACACCCCCCCCCCCCCCTGGCTACGGGTCTGGCGTGGAGCGTTCTCTATCTCGATTTGAAAATTTTCACAAACAACTCTGTTTTCAAAATAACATAAGTTTTGGCATGTTCGCATCTTCCGTACATACAAAACAGCAGTAGGGCGGGGAATGCAACGAATACATGTGATATGAAGGTAGCGCCTGTCTTCTTGTAGTAACAGAGAGCCGGAATACTTGGTAAGTATTTATTCTAAAAGGCAGGGCGTACACACACAGACACAAGAAAGAAGTCTTGGTCGTACCCAGGAATTTTTTTTCGGGGTCTGTTTATGTGTAGGGCAGCTAACTTTGGCAACTGGTGGTTGATGTGAAGGCGTGTAACTAATTTAGTTTCACCCGGAAAATTAAAGCATGAAAAAAATTCGCGGGGTGTCAGAAGCCCCTCAACTCCCCCTAGTTCCGGCCCAGCGCGTTTCCACGCCCTGTCTTTTAGAATGTTCTTGTATCTCTGTACTATATCCTGAATTGTCGTACGCCGCATGCCGGATAATCCGACTCCGCACGTCGCATTCGACCCAAGATCGGACCGTTTCTTTCGCCCTCAAGGTTACGAAAAGCGTCCGCCGTGGTGGTACAGCAGTCATGCTACTCGGCTGCTGACCCGGAGATCGTGGGTTACCCCCGGCCGCGGCGGTCGCATTTCGATGCAGGCAGAACGCTAGGGGCCCGTGCAATATATGTCAGTGCACGTTAAACAACACCAGATCGTCAAAATTTCTGGAGCTTTCTACTAGGGCGTCTCTCAATCATATCGTGATTTTGGGACGTAAAACCCCATATATTATTATTATTATTATTATTATTATTATTATTATTATTATTATTATTATTATTATTATTATTATTATGGTACGACAAGCCTCTGAAAAAAGTTATAGAGGCGTATACTGACCCGATGCTCGCACACCCATGCTTCAGCGTGTACAGGGCGCAAGCCAATCAGTCTGATGCCGAAGTTCGAGGTGATCATTTCTGCGGTTTTAAGGGTCGAAACCACATACTGATTACGAGGCAAGCTGTACGGGGGGGTGGGAAGGATCAGACTTCAGATTACTCTTGACCACCTGTAGTTTCAAAGGCCTGACCACACGTATACGTGTGGTCAGGCCAACGCGTATGTGTGGTCAGACCTTTACACATAAATCTATAGGCATTAGGGTGTTTTTGCATTTCGCCCGCATGGAAATGCGACCGCCGGGGCAGGTAATCGAACCCGCGTCCTTGAGTGAAGCAGTGCGCAAGCTTACCCGCTGGCTACCACAGCGGGTGTGGTTCAATATCAAACGTAAATCGCGGAAAGGATGTTGGAATTTGTATACTATAGTTCAGTAAGAATAATATTATCTGGGGTTTTACGTCCCAATACCACGATATGATTATGAGAGGCGCCGTAGTGCAGGGATCCGGAAATTTTGACCACCTGATGTTCTTTAACGTGCACTGACATCGCACTGTACACGGGCCTCAAGCATTTCGCCTCCATCGAAACGCGACTGGGATCGAACCCGCGTCGCCATAGTTCACGGTCTATTTGTTTCCACCAGGATCTATTAACACGTTCTGGCCAGTTGTCGGTCTAAAAATCGCACCCACAGGGGTTTCCTCTGAACTTAGCAGCAAAGCTTGCCGTCGCAGCGCTACGTTAGCGATGCCGAGATCGTGGCAAACTGGCAACTGATGAAAACTGTAAGAGACCATACCACGCCATCCACGTAGCATCGTTCGTAAGCTAGCAGCTGCCGGTTTCTGAAAGAGATGGGCACACCGGCTTGAACAAGCAATCCAGTCACTGCCAAACAGACCGCTAAGCGACAGCCCAGAGCAACAGCTTCTAAATCACAAAGCGCCAGCCGCGGTGCCTACACAGCTTCTGGGCTGAGGGCGGAAAGAATGTTAGTAGTGGTTTTACGTCCCAAAACCACGATACCGAAATGTAGGACAGCGCAAAAAGACGAGTACACGAGATGAAGGACAACAAAGGACAGGCGCTGGACTAACAACTGTTGGGTTTATTGCGCAGAAAGGAATAAATACATGTAGTCCGACTGCGCGCGCAAGATCACATTACAGATAGTTGTCACTTCTTTCGACTATAGGCTAAATTCGCAATTACGAAGACAGATAGGTGGGGCGGAAATGCAAACATCATGGTTGTTCTTAATGTGAAAGGCTTCTATGATTTCACGTGACCTTCGGTCAACGTGCCTGAAGATGACATGCATGCTATGAAACAACGGTTCACAACCCCAGGAGCGACAATGAGATGACAAATGGGAAGTGGCGTGCCTTTTAATGTGTTGTTGTGCTGGCGTAGTCTCTCGATCGTTAAGGCAGGCACCAGTCTGTCCAATATATCTTTTTCCACAAGTTAGCGGGATGTTATACACTACACCACATGCGCATGGTACAAAACGGGTGCGATGATTGACAGAGCACATATTCCTCCGAGACTGGCCATTCTTCTTTCTCTCTATCGCGGCACATGCTTTCCCAACCTTACCACGAGCAGAGAAAACAACATTTACGTAACCCTTCGCAATCTTTTTGAGCCTATGTGAAAGCCCATGGACATATGGGATCCCGGCAACATTCTTTGGTGGCTTTGGTGCGTTGACCCGGTCGAGAAGCGCCTGTCCTGTGTAGTCCTTCATCTCGTGTACTCGTCTTTTTGCGCTGTTTTAAAACAATGATGTTAAACCAACTAGCCCAGTTTTGCACGCTGTCGAAATATAAGGGACGTCGTACTGGCGGGCTCCAGAAATTTTGACCACCTGGGGCTCCTTAACGTGTACACATGGGCTTCCAGTATTTCTCCTCCATCGAAATTCGGCCGGGATTCGGACCCGCGACCTGCGGGTCAGCAGTCAAGCACTATAACCACAAGACCACTGTGGAGGGCGAGGATCCGGCCTTTTCCCCCAAGTCTGAACAACAGCTCCAGTACCGTTGATATATAACCTCACAGGCCTACATTCGCACGTTTCTTTGAGGGAAAGCATTTGCAAGTCTGTGACCGCAGATGTCGCTTTGTCCGCACACTGCTCACATATCGCACTCGCAAGGCAGATATTGGCATGGAGCCCCTGTATGATAACAGTGGTGGCAGTGCTCTGCTCTTTGAAGCACGTGCAGGAGCGCTGCGCACGTTGGCATACCGTCGCAGGTTCGACTCATCTGCGGACGTGGACCGGGCCATATGCCGGATATGCGGCGTAGAGGAGGAAACCACAGAACACCTCGTCCTCCGCTGCACTGGACTGCGCCCGGGTCACGTAGAGGGCACCACCTTCCCGCTCGCACTGGGTTTCCGAAAGGATAACGCGGAGGAAACCAAAGTGGTTGACAGAACGGTGCACAACACAAAACAGCGATTGGTGCAGTGGTGGCGCAGGACGCGCAGACAATGCCAACGCACAGACATCGTGGACGCTCAGACAATGTAGCCGGTCTACGAGGAAGCCTTGGTCGGCTTTCGCGAACGTGTTCATTCGCCGCAGTGTGTGTGTGTGCGTGTGTCTACCTACTACACAGTTTTCTTTTGTTTTTTTTTTCTCTTCTTTAGTTTTCTTTTTTTTCTCCCTGGTTAAGGCACTTGACCGTTGCCAACCCGCTACAAAGGGTATAACCACAATTCAACATCATCATCATCATCGCGTTCCGGCCCCCCAAAGTCATGACACGTGCATTGTCGACGCCGGCGCATACCACCTACCCGGAAAAGGCAGTCAAACAGACCATCGAGTCATTGTCTGGTGTTTTATTTGCGTTAACACTATGTTCACTAGCCGGCTGGCGCACCCGTCAAGTCTGCATAAACCAGACAGGGTGCTAAAATACAACTTCGTCACTGAAAAATGCGACACGACAGGGCATGCAATAAAATTCTCTACGTCCAGTTTTCACATAATTGACGTTCTTCAAAGCAAGATAAGCAAGAACAGCTGAATATGTAGTCCAAGCTGGAGCGCATGGTGAGGGGGGGGGGAAATTAAGTTGCGCTCACTTCACAAGTCACTCCGAAGACCCTTCCGACTCGGCGTAGTCCCCTCGGCAACGCACGTACACATAGAACACAAGGCCAACGACGGACGCGATCGCCACGCATGACAGGATGAAAATTATTACCTCCATTGAACCGTCCCGCAACTCGAAATCGGTGCCCTTCCACAGGACTAGAACGGCCGCACATATTACCACGCCCACCATAAAAATCAGCAGACCGTAGATCACGAACTGAGGGAAAGAGTGTGACGTGGACGAACCATGCACGAGGGGCTCGCTCTCGTCGACTGCGATAGAACGGTCTGGCCGAAAGCTATCGCCGGAGCCGCTGCTGTCGCTATCACTGCTCCCGAAGCACCACATGGCGCTGTACTGGCGTTGCTGCTGAAGGACGATGGATGTTGCGTAATCCCGTAGAGTGCCGGCAAGACCACGGGGTTGGCCAGGTGTTCACCAGTGTTCTGACCAGGAGTTAACCAGGGGATCTGAACGTATACCGACGAGGTGCGGTGCGCGCGGCCGCGGTTTGCTCTGAAGTGTTACGCTGTTACTCCAGCACCTGCACGGATGAATTTGATCGGTGCACCCTTTGCAGGAAGAGATTATATAGCCATTCACGTTCTCTCTCTCGTTCATTTCGGGACCGCTATGACGTGTTTCTTTTTATTGGCTTTTGAATGTCAGCGGCGATGACGGTAATAGTATACGCAGGCGCAACAGTATGAAGTCACAGCGCATGCTTCATCCCAGCACTGTCTCTATGAAAAGCGGAAATAGTAACAGCCTGTCACATAGTTACGTCATTGTCTAATATCTATGGGGCCCATGGTCGTCGGCAGAATTTTCTCTTTGGGGGTGCAAACCATCGTTGCATCGCGACTGGGAGAGGGGGAGAGCACTGGCATAGCTTGGGTGTGGGGAAGTGCTTGAGTGGCTTGAGGGGGGGCAAGTGCCCCTTTTGCACCCCCCTGCCGACGCCCATGATGGGGCCTGATACAAGCTTTTATGGTTTGTCACTAACGTACGGAACCACGCGCAGCAGCCATGCTTGCGCGCAAAGGCTGTGCTGCCGCAGCCGCCACCAAGACGCGCGCTATACCGTCGCCCGCTCGAACCAGGCGCATTTTACATCAACTTCGACCATTCGGAGGATACCATGTGCATTAATAATTTATTAAAATGGACAGTACATTATGCACGTTTAAATGTACATAAAGTCAAAGTGCAAGGAATACTCGCTGGGCAATGATAGCGGCGAGCGAGTGTGGACCTCGATTAATCCGCTCGTCCGTGAAAGGCACCAGCTTTGGTACATGCCTTAGCGAAACTTCCAGCGTTATTTCTGGTGCCTGCGTTGCTCTATTGTGAACCTCGGTCACTCGTGTCCTGCGCGTAACCTTGACAAAAGAGTACGCAGAAGGCAACAAAAGCGTCATTCACGTGAAGGTCGCCCAAGTTGGCGCCTGAGTCTGTCAACATCTCTATTCACCCCTTTATCCCTTCCCACAGTGCAAGGTAGCAAATCGGATTTGCGTGCCTTTCCTTGCTTCTCTCTCTCTCTCTGCAGCGATCACGAAGTTTGCAAATATTGCGGCGCGGCCTGCGACGAGCGGTGGTAACAACACGATTTCGTGAATGAAGCCCGAACTCATTAAAATAAAGGAAATTATTGCGTGTGGATTTATTTTATACGCTGAGCCCGCGTATCTTCCCTCAAGTTAGTTTCACCGCAGCACACGCATGGTCTGTAGTGAAGCACAACTAGTGAAAACCGGGAGTACAGCCGTGTTCACGCATTCTCTGTCTTCGGTATTGGGCAAGCAGCTCACACGGCTTGCCGCACGATCCCTTGGCCCCCAGCTCCTAAACGATGAGCGACTGCCAAGAAAGACAGCTGGCTGATTTCAGTGACATAACAGTGTCGGTGTGCGGGGCCGGTTGACAAACTCTCTCGAGGAAGTAACTCCCCATCCGAACCAGTGGCGGATCCAGAGGGGGGAGGGGGGCGGCGGTAGGGGCAACCGCCCCCCCCCCCCTCCCCAAAAGCCTATGTCAGCACCCCCCCCTCTTCAGTGTTTGTCGTCCACCTCCTATCAACAATTAGGACATATGAGCGGGACCACTCTGAGCACTAATTAACAGTATTTATGCTATAATGGGGTTTTCGTGCTACTAAAACAAAAAAGAGACAGGACCCCCCCTCCCCCCCCCCCCCCCACTCTTCGGTTGTACTATTGAGTGGCTGGATCCGCCCCTGATGTAAACTATGATACATCATGCATAGTCGGCCACAACATAATACGGGCCACGCGGGCGCGTGCCCAATTAAATGCAGTTAAAGTGGATGCTTGGGCGTGTTGGTGTACGACATAGCTGAAAGAAAATAGCGCAACGGACGGAGCTCAGGAAAAAGCAAGAGACGATCAACAGCGCTGTTGTTTGTCTCTTCCCTTTGTTTGTCTCTTCCTCTTTCTTGTACTCCGCCTTTCGCGCTGTTTTCTTTCAGCTGCACCGAATTAACCGTCTGATGGCGAGCTGCCTGCTCTCGAGAACATAGCTCTTGCCGCGCAGTCTCCTGAGCAATGCCGCATTCCTCATACTTGAAAGGCGAGATGGTTACAGCCTCCAAGGGGGCGTCCACTTAATTTAACCTTCTATCCATAACCGCTTCGAGAGAAGAGAAAGAGAGGGGGGTGCTGTCCCTTCTTGATTACTGTCAAGTTTTGACGAACCAGGATGTCACTCCACACCTGCACACCACTCGTCGCAAACACAGGTTCCCCGAAAGAAATGTCAGCAGAAACACGCCCTTTGCGTGCCCATTCCACCACCATCGCATTCCTCATACTTGAAAGGCGAGGAGCGCTCCCTTTTTGGACAACGATGCGTCTTTGCACGTACAGGTAGAAGCGCCTGGACAGGTGTAGGCTAGAGTTACTGTATATGCTACCTTTAGGTAGCATATACAGTAACTCTAGTGTAGGCGAGTGCAGGTATAAACGACAAACACGTTCTCCGCAGCGAGAGGGTGAGGGGGGGGGGGGGGGCTCTCCCAGTGTACAAGAAGCCTGAAAGACTCTTTTGTGGACGGTTGGCGGTAATCCTTGGGAACGCTTTGTAACAAAGCGAGGTCAGGTTTACCCATAGTTATAAAGCTATATAAAAAAAAAGCAAGAAAAAAAAGACTGACTAAAAACACATTTTATTCATAGACAAACAACGACCCCTTCAGGCCAATGCTTTACGAAATTGTCCGGCTCAAGCGCACGCCCATTCTTCAAGTCATGCGTTGTCCCGCAGCCCCAAACTAACCCGTATAGCATTGTCTTTTTTTTTTTCCAGACCAAATAGCACGTATCGATAACCTTGCTGGTAGACAGGCCACTCTGTCGACAAATCGATGCACTTCGACGCTGACATTCCGAGCGAAGAGAATGATCTGGTCAGCTGGCACGAATACGGACACTAGACAACAAACAGAAATCTTCGCTTATGCTGACAATGTCCACATGAAACGCACGGGCTGTAGTCGGTCCCTTCTCACACAGGAAGCGACCTGCGTTGCCTGCACGTGCGCACCACGCCCAACGCCGCTGCGAACACGGCGACGACGACGGCCAGAAGAATCATAAGCATGCCGAGGTGCCTGTCCTCGAAATCGATGCGGCGCGCGTACGCCAGACACGTGATGATGACTCCACCCGCGAGCACGATGGTGCAGAGTGACAGCGTCACCCAGAGCACCACCATTGCGAACTCGGCGATCAGCAAGCCTTCTTGGTGGCGTTGTTCGCCGGTGACGCCGGCGCTACCCTGCGGTGGCCGGCTACCCGTGCCGACGAAGGCAGCGTCGCCGATGGCGCTGAAGTAGCCGAAGTAGCCGTAGGGTACCGTTGGCGGCGGACGAGATTCCATCGGAGCAGTCGAGTCGTCCACTTGCAGAAGAGCACTGTACCTAGAGGCGGTAGTGATGTCCACCTGGGCAAGGTGTGGTGGTGGTGGTGGTTAGAAGAAGAAAGAGACAGATTTGCGCACGGTTCGCAACGTGTCTTGTTGGAAGGTGCGAGGAGGGGTAAAAGTTGAAGGACAAGAAAAGACACTTTCTGCAAGAAACGACAACGGAATCTCTATGAGTGGTGGTTCTGGTTTGAAGAAGAAAAGGCGCCTGCAGCCCGGTCTGCAGCCGGGTCGGGAGAGCACGGCGCAGCGCCTTCTAGGAGTTGTTCTGGTTCTGGAAAGTTGACAGCAGGGCGCTGACCTCTCCCTCCCATCACGGGTGCACGTCTCAGAGCATAAAAGTTGGGGGGAACTTCTCTTAAGGTGACAGCATTCTTCCTTTGTTCACTTTCTTTCTCGCTCTTTCTTTTTTCTTTCTTTTCGTACATCTCCAGAAATTTTGGACATTGCCCCTTCAGCATTTTCTGATGCTTTACTGCCGTACACCACCTTACCTGAATGGATGGCATTTAAAAAAAAAACTATATCTCAACAGATCAGCCGAGTTTCAAGAACTTTCAAGTAACATCGATTTGAGAGGGCTGTCCTTGAATAACATGCGCAGAAACGAAACTTGTTCATTAGTTCGTTACTGAGTTGCAGAGATGTCTCGTAAAGAGCATGCGGTGAAGCCACACCCCAGGAGCTTGTGCTTCAACATCCTCCCAGGGACGGCAAACAATTGAAATGTCTGAAGGTGGAATGTGCGGTTGCGCTTGCTCGAGGTATAAAATGAGATACGAACGCAGGTATTCCAAAGAGCTTTGCATTACTGAACGATTAGATGCTGAAAGGCTGAACACGTGCAGGCTATATAAGCCAAATGCACACTCATTGCACATTCCAGCGAAGGTGCGCAAGCGGTCAGTGGCGGGCGCCTGTTGTCAGATAACGCTGCGTGCGCATGTGAAGCTATAATGCAAACGTGGCTCAACATATGGTATCGGACATCAAGATTTTCCTTTATTCGCCGTTTTGCGTACATATCACTGAGCAGCGGATGGATGCATGCAATAAGCAGCGCTTGGGCCGAACGCGAGCGCAGCAGCACCGCCTGACCCAGCTTGTGGAGCCTATCGCTGGAATCAGCCGCCAGTGATAACACAAAAATGAATTCGTTCGCAGAAACACGACCACTTGATGAAAACGCTCGTGTTTCCATCGAGCGACCGTGACGCTCGATGGAAACACGAGCGACACACCGACGCGCTCAAAGTGTCTCTCTTCCAGGCACCTTTCCAACAAAGGCTTCCTGCGTGTCGCTATAATCCCATTTGGATAGTCGTGTATGGTATACGAAACGACAGGGCATGCAATAAAATTCTCTACGTCCTGCTTTAATTGAATTCACGTTCGTCAAAGCAAGAACAGTCGCAAATATAGTTCAGGTTATAGCGCGTGGTCAAGGGGGGTGGGGACGGGTCAGGGGTCAGTATATCGCGCTTACGTCAAAAGTCACACCGAAGACCCGTCCGTCTCGGCGTAGCCCGCTCGGCGACGCAGGTACACGCAGTAGAACAGGATGTTAAAGATGGACACGAATGAGACGAGTGACACAACGAGACCTATAGCCGCCATCATTCCGTCCCGCCACTTGTGAGCCCTGGTGCCCTCCGCCGGCGCAGGAAGTAGCCACAGCAGTAGAATAGCCGCGACTCCAACAATCCACACCAAACAGAGCACGATGCAGATCACGGACAGTCCGCACGGCTGAGGGCAAGCGCGCGAGCTGGACGATCCATGCATGAAGGGCGCAGTCTCGTCGACTACGACTGAACGGTGGCCGGAGCCGCTGCTGTCTCTACCACCGCTCCCGTGGGACTGTTCCGCAGGCATTGGATCACCGTTGACGAACCACATGGCGCTGTACTGGCGTTGCTGCTGAAGGAGGAGCAATCTTGCGTATTCCCGTAGAGTGCCGGAACGAGGGTCGAGGTACGAATGTTTATACCGCCAAGGCGCGGTGCGTACGGCTGCGATTTGCCTTAGAGCGTTGCGCTGTTACTACAGCGCCTACACGATGAATTTCCTCGCTGCGCCCTTTAAAGGCAGATATTATATACCCGTTACCGCTTTTTTGTTCATTTTCAAACCATTATGACGTGCCTTTTTTTATTTGCTTGCGTATGTCAGCAGCGAATATTATAACAACGTTCAGGCGCGACGGTATACACCTTGACAGCTTGCACGTGACGTCATAAATGCAGGTTCCTAACGCACTGGCAATCCAACATGGCGGCGTTGATGACGTCAAGATAGCATAATCGCGTGCCAGCTAACCTGCTTCAACGTGACAACGGCACAGCTGGGACGTTTTTGGCCGGTGGCCCTGAACAGTGAGTGATTCTGCAGACGATGTGCTGACAACATTAACGTGGCAATGACATAATAGGGAGGGGGGCGCAGCCACGAACCTACGCCCCCCCTGAAGGGAAAGTCTGCGCACGCCTGTGGTCTTAAGGCCTGACCACACGTGGCCGTCGCAGCGCGGCAGCGCGTGGGTTTTTGACGCGGCGCCGCGCCTTCTCCCTATAGAGAGAGAGGGCGCGTGGCTACGCGAAGCTGCGCGCCCTCTCTCTCTATAGGGAGAGGGCGCGGCGCCGCGTCAAAAAGCCAAGCGCTGCCGCGCTGCGACGGCCACGTGTGGTCAGGCCTTTAGGCAAACGAGTAAGGTACCGTGTCACCTGTTCAAAGTACATTACACGTTCCGACCGAAAGGCTTCGTGCAAGGGAGAACATGCAGAGATACATGAAGAGAAAAATCATACGATGGAAGACAAAACGGTAGTAGGCTAACATATATTTACATGTACTGCTTAGCCAACGCAATAAAAATTGGTAAATTATTGTGAGAACAAATGCGATCAGAAATACAATTAACACAGGGTATAGGTACACTGCAGAAAAACAAAATAAATACTCGGCTTTCCGAGTGTCATCGAAAAGTATGCTCGCGCAAATGGCCTCGGAACTTTTCCTAATGTTTTGAAAACAATCGCAGCAGTAAGAAAAAAGCCTAGAAATCTAATGACCATCCCACCATCGATGAGCATAAAATTGAGTCGCCTGCGTAACCTTCGTGACGTGCAAAGCAGGTACATCAAGACGTAACGATGACTACTCATTGACCGCGTACTTGAGAAGTAAATATAACGAGAGAGAATGGTGTACGTCGAGTAAAGGTCAAGTGACAGGTGAATGAACAGAACTTTATGAGTGACGCTAAGGTGGCCGCCCTGTTATTTTTCCACGTTTTCTTGTTCATCTGTGTCGAGTTCGGTCCCCTAAACTCCACTCTCTCTATTTGTTTTTTTTTTTTTTTCACCACGCTTTATATGACTACCATTTGCAAAAATCTGCAAGGCGGCTCTCCTGCAAGGTTGTTTTCCAACCAAACACTCTCGTGCACAGACTGCTTTCCAGCGGAGGAACTCAATAGGGTTCCTCGATGCGCGCGCCCCCTTGGAGGGTGGAACCATTCTTTGAGGGGGTGAATGCCGCCTTCCGATCGGCGGCCGCCATTGGGCTCCCCACCGCCTCGTCGCGGCTGGTTGAGTGAGGCAGGTGCGCGGCGTTTTCTCGGGCAAAATGCCCGGGTGTTGCGTGCCACAGTGCACAAACCACTCGCGAAATGGCTATAAGATGTTCAGATTTCCGAAAGATCCGAAAAGGCGACTCCTGTGGCTGGTAAAGATCAAGCGCGACAAGTGGCAATCCACGGACCGTTCGTGTTTGTGCAGCCTAAGTTATGCCATTTCAGCATCTGGAGAGTTATAACTCGCCGCGATTACGCTGGCCTTCTCGCTCGACGTAACTCGCCGCAATGTATACGTTGCCGAAAGAATACTTTCGGGGCACTTACTGTTCTCGCATTGTAGGTCCAGAAACGACGCCTTGGCGTTTGTCAGCTGGTTCCCGGACGCGTATTGCCGAACGGTGACGGTGTATGTGCGTGTCTGTGTTTGCGTGTATGTGCGTGTACGTTTGTGTTTGTGCGCATGATTGTGCATGTGTGTGCGTGCGTGTCCGTGTGCGTTGCCGCGTGGGCGCATGCGTGTGCGTGCGTGTGTGTACGTGTGTGCGCGTGCCCGTGTGTGTGTACGTGTGTGCGCATGCATGTCGGTGAGTATGTGTGCGTGTGTGTACATGTGTGTGCATGCGTGTGTGAGTGTACTTATCTGTGCGCGTGTTTGTGTGTGCGCAGGCGTGTGCGTGCGTGTATGTGTGTGTGTGCGCGCATGCGCGTGTGTATGTGTGCGTGCGAGCCTGTGTGCGCGTATGTGCACATGCGAGTGCGTGTGCATTTCTGCGTGCCTCTGTGTGTTTGTACGTGTGTGCGCGCGTGTGTATACGTATGTGCGTGTGCAGCTGTGCGTGTGCGTGTGTGTGCGAATGTGCGTGTGCGCATGCGTGTGTGTGTGTGTATGTGCGTGTACGTGTGTTGTTAGTGCGTGTGCGCATGATTGTGCGTGCATGTGTGTGTGTGCGTGTGAGCATGCGCAAATGCGTGTGTGTGTTTCTACGCGTGTGCGTGCATGTGCGTGTTTACGCGTGCGTGTGATTGCGTACGTGTGTGCGTGGGTGTGTGTGCGCGTGCGTATACGTGTGTGCATGATTTAATGCAATAAATTTCATGATTTAATGCCATAAAAACCGTATGTAGAGCCCCAAAAATAGTATGATATGTACTCAACAATTTTTTTTTGCCCATCTGCTATTTACAGTAAGGTAAGAGATCAAAACAAAATTCAGAATACTGTGCGTTGCAGGGAGCGGTCCGTAAATGAGGTAGCTGATGAATAATTCGAAAACAAGATCTCAAAATATGGTGTGCAATCACATTTTTTCTCTTTTTCTCGTGGCAGCACGTGGTTTCTTTTTTCTTCTTTTTTTTTTTTTCGACCGTCAGGCAAACTTTTTTACACTTCTGTGGAAAGCACAAAACACAGAGACACAATGAAAAGCCATGGGACTTGGGTGCGTGTATGGTGACATAGGTGCGTGTGTTTCGCATGTTTAACCAATATAAATAGTTACCGACTAGCCCAAGAAGATGCTAACTGAAGGTGTTAACGCGGCTGGCGTGGACGGTAGTTTTCTGCTGCGAGCAACTCCAGCTGCTAATGTCGCTTTAAAAATAAAGATTAGAGAATAGAAATCTGAGACTTTCACACTCCCGATGCGAAAACTTTGTATTTTTTGTCATGTTGTTTGAGTACCACTCGTTTTGACACAACGAACTCTGCATGCAGCCGCGCGACGCCCATTGGCTGCCTATCATGGCTATAGGTGGCCTGCGGAGAGGGCATCGTAATGGCGGACGCCGTAGCAGACGACGCTGTTGTCTCCACCCTCCACGGCGGCGGAGGGGAGCGCGCGCATCGAGGAACCCTAGAAGGATGGATGGATGGATGCTATGAGCGTCCCCTTTATAACGGGGCGGTGACATGTCTGCCACCAGGCTCGAAAAAAACTTTCTTTTTATGGTGTCCTAATGCCTTATCTACATTGATTAAATCTATGTTATTACAGCAAAGAAAAATATAAGTTCACGGTCCATCTCTCTGCTTCTTAAGGCAGAATGACCTTATTTTCCCCCTTCTTCATTTTTGTCCTTTATCTCTACTTTTCTGCCACCAATACTCTAACCGTCTCTTACTTATTTCTATCGCGGACGTGTTCAGCTTTCCATTGTTGTCCCTAAAACCCAAGGCTTCATGTAGACTCGTGTCCACACGTATATCTGGGTGGATATCGCCACATTCAATCAGTACATGTTCCATCGTTTCCTTAGTTCCCCCACAGCATGTACATTGTTCTTCTTCGTTACAGAATCTCGCTTTATAGCTACGCGTTCTAAGGCAACCCGACCTTGCCTCAAACAGTAAAGCGCTTCCCCTTGAATTATCATAAAAACCTCTCCCTCCTTATTTCGTTTTTTCCCTTTCGGTAGTCACTGAGAGCCGGCTTCTTTTCCATCGCTGTCATCCAATAAGTCATCTCCGCCTCTCTGACTTTTCGCTTAATGCTCCTTGTTGCCATGTCGCCCACACTGCTAGCCGTATATTTACTGGTGAGCCTCCTAGTTCTTTTTCTCCACTGCGTGTCGACGCTTTTTCTATACAAATACCTGAAAACCTTCCCTGCCCATCTACTCTCCTTCATTTTCCGCAGCCTCTCTTCAAATCTAATTTTGCTCTGAGCTTCCCTCACTTCAAAACCTGTCCATCCCATATCACCCTTTACAGCCTCATTTGTCGTCTTCCCGTGAGCGCCCAACGCGAGGCGTCCCACAGTCATTTGATTTACATCCATTCCAGATTGCACCTCTGACTTCATGCACACCACTGAGTTCCCAAATGTAAGCCCTGGAACCATCACACCCCTTCCACAGCCCTCGAAGCACCTCGTACCTATTGTATCCCCATAACGCTCTGTGCTTCATGATTGCAGCATTCCTGGATGGATGGATGCTATGAGCGTCCCCTTTATAACGGGGCGGTGACATGTCTGCCACCAGGCTCGAAAAAAAAAAAACTTTCTTTTTATGTTGGCCTAATGCCTTATCTACATTGATTAAATCTATGTTATTACAGTCTTTCTATGTCTTTCTCCACTAGGGCGCCGTCCGCTGCCCTAGTGGAGAAAGGGGAAATCTCCGGTAGCTCGGACCGGTCGCGCTTGCTTGCGCTTCCCATTGCGCGCGCGGAAAACGTGTTCTTGCGTGTTCCTTGGGGCTTTTATCTAGCATTTTTCACGCTATGGGCGCCGCTTCTTCGTCATCCTAGAAGCAGGCACGCACTCCTGCTGCATTGTGAGCCGAAAACTGCGCGTCAAGTTCCACCGTTTCCAATGCAAACATTGCAAGGAAAGCAGAGGCGTCAGGAGTGGATTAGGGCAGGTCGCCGCACTAAGCGATGCTTTTACGGCCTTGTTACTTTGAAGAACTTTTTTGTTGGCCAGGCTCATTTGAAAGGGAAGTACGTTTGTGAACCGAAGCTACAGCAAATAGACAACCGCTGTGTATTTCGAGATTGTGCGCTGGCTTTCCGAGTCAAACATTTGTATTGTGACAGCAGCGGAGTATGTTAGCTTAATACACCAATGGTTAAATGCCGTCCCGTGAGCACTACAAGTGTTTTATTCAGCTGACGGCGGTACATTTCCCGTCGCAGATCAATGTAAACAGATTTGAGCTGCGTGTTTGCACGGAGCGTTTATATTGGCCTTGCACACAACACACGGTGATTACTTAGCAGGCTGATCGAGTTCGTGGGTTCGATTCCCGCATACGGCACCTGCGTTTCAATGGGAGCGAGGTGCAGTAACACCGGCGTACTCGGATTTAGGTGCACGTTAAAAAAACTCAGGTGGCCAAAATTAATCCGAGGTCTCCCACCACGGTGTGCCTCATAATAGGGGCTTTTAGCTTGTACGTATACTTCTTTACGTTACCGTGTTACCGGATACCGGAAGGAATCTGCGCATGCGCGGGCCTTTACGGAACGTAGACATTTTACGGAACGTAAACTACTCGCCGGATAGGCTTTACGTTTTCGGCCCTACCTCGCAAATCCACCATCGTTCGTGGCTACGCGCGATATTCAATTTGCGGAGACTCCTGCCGCCGAGTCAAAATAAGCCGAAGTGCGAATTGCGATCACCTTGTTTCAGCCGGCTTACCGAAGCTAGAGTGACGTAAACGTGAGAGGCCTAAAGCGCCTAAAGCCACCGACTGGCTGGATAGGTGGCGCCATCTAGCGGCGTCAATGTGAAACAGGCAAGCACAAAATTATTCTTGCAGAAACATCACGCATTTTACTCCTTGCGTAAATGCCTTGGAGGTGAAATAATAATGAATGAGTTGCCTTCTTCATCATTTTCTCCCTCAAATACTAGATGATAACAAACGTGTTCATGACTGTCGTTGCACGAAGCGTCACAAGATGTCGACACCATCGTCGCTAACCCGATATTTTTGCACCCTTTTTCGTAAACCGAGACACTGTACACGCTAAAAACCTCTGTTATTATATTGCCCAAGCGATTATTCAATCTTATCTAAATCAAGTATAGTTTAAATGCAGTTATCATCACCATTTGGTGGTTTGCGCAAACGTAAAGGTTTACGTTTACGCACGCACGTAAACGTTTACGTATGAGGAGCTAAAACTTTTCTGCTGCATATGTTCCGGTAAGACGGAAAACGCAATCCGGTAACCGGTAACACGGTAACGTAAAAAAGTATACGTACAAGCTAAAAGCCCCTAATGACATTGTGGTTTCGGCACGTAAAATATTATGCTGAAAAAAAAAAAAAACCAAGGCTGCAATAAAATGTTCGATGGTTTCGCGAATTCAGACGCGGTTATCAGGGGCAGATCTCGGCGTAACCATAAACATGCGTGATCCCATTGGATATTGTATAGTTTGACGATGACCAAGTGAGCTGTCAAAACAACCGAAACGACATTCGAATCAGCGAACAGGATGCGTGATCAGGCGTGGATATTATCCGAAATGAAACACGCCGCTGCAGGAAACATGCATGGTCGAAGTGGGCATAACAGATTTTTTTTTTTTTTTTTTTTGCGCGCTTCAATATGCTGTCAAAGGGAGCTGTAAAAAATTCCAAGTGGCATTAAACTTACGATACGACGTTATCACCCGATGCAAACTTCTGCAAAAGTGGAAACTGAACAGTGCGCATTACAATGCTGCCAGCGACTAAACAGGGCGGAATTTAAATTAATGCTCTTCACAATGAGCCCATAATAAATTTGAAGCCGCGCGACAAACTTGGCATCCAAGCATTTGAAAGCCGAGCGCTACACAAACGCACGCGAAAGCATGGTGGCTGTCTGCTGAACGCAGGCACGATTGCCAAAACGATTGTTCATTTTACCGGTAACAGAAATAGAGAATTCGAGCAGTCACCTCGCTATTTATGTCATAGA
>JALIZH010030201.1:0-5000 GCA_030522465.1 Rhipicephalus appendiculatus | reverse complement strand
TACGCACCGTTCGCGACGTGTCTTGTGGGAAGGTGGGAGGAAGGGTAGAAGTTGAAGGAGAGGAAGACACTTTCTGCAGAAACGACAATGGAATGTCTATGAATGGTCCTGGAATGTTGACAACAGGGCGTTGACCTCTCCCTCTCGTCATGGGTGCACGCCTTAGAGCATTAGAGTAGGGGTACTTCTCTTAAGATGACACGGCTGCTACTCGAACGGATCCTACAGACTTACAAGCATTCTTCCTTTGCTCAGTTTCTTTTTTTTTTCTTTTTTTTTTTTTCGCACCTGCAAGGGAGGATTATGCTGGTTCCCAGAAGTATTTCATGAATGGGTACCAGGGTACTGCTGCCTCGGTTGCGCATCATGACGAAGCTTACTCGAGGTATAAAATGAGATACGAACTTAGGGATTCCAAAGATCATTGCATTACTAAACCATTACATGCTAAAAGACCGAAGTCATGGCTTCACGCGCATCGCCTAATATTGGTCCACGCACAAGAAACCACGTATAACGCTACGATGTGCACGACAAGCAGGCTACGGATGTCGCGGCAAGAAAAAAGCCAATGAAGTAAACAAAAAATGCACGCTGTTCAAATGAAAAAAAAAAAAAAGAAATTCGCGATAAACTATTATATGCATAGAGCTGCTCTGGCTCCTTTCCCTCTTTGCTCGTTTCAAAAAAAAGGGGACGAAACCATCGAGCATTATTTTTGATCATGCAACAGCTTCAATTTACTGAGGGGAAACATTCTCAAGCGGTGTTTAATCTTATTAGAATGGAGTTCATTATTTCATATATTCTATCCTTGGGAGCCTCCTGATTAGGTCATTGTCACAGGATCTCTGTTCCGCGATAGAAAAATTTCTAAATGAATCAGGGCGGTTTTCATCTGAAATCTCTAAATTAGCATCATTAATTTATTATAACTATACTATAATTCGTTAGTCATACAATCGTTACGTGATCCCGTTTATCTATACATTATTCGTTTCTTGGCCAATCCTCCAGAGTGGGCGTGAGCCATACATATGGGACATCATCATCATCATCATCAACAACTTGCGCGATGCTGCGCAAGGCTTGAAACAGCGAAACTGGACGATTCTGAAGACTAATCTGGTTGCTTCTAGGCCTTTTTTCTACGTTGATTCTCAGCGCACAGAGGTTCGAGTTAAACCACAGACAGCCTAGAGCACTGCACGGGCCGGCTTTTTCCGGCCCGGGCCCGGCCCGGCCCGAAAGCACCATGCTCAGGCCCGCCCGAGCCCGGCCCGGTGTTTTTAAATACGGCCCTGTACCCGGCCCGGGCCCGAAAGGTTTGGGCCCGGCCCGACCCGGCCCGGCCCGGCCCGGCCCATTTCAAAAAATTATTTTTTGAGCATAAACGAGGCGCTGTCCAATCTTCGCTTATAGTGAAGATACCAGCCACGCACAACATAGTTCCTGGACAGTGTTGTGAGAACTTATGACAATGTCCCGATTTTCACTGGTACTGTGTTTACCAATTACGCCCGTAACACTTTTGCGAAATAATTGCAGGGGGGATATATGAGGAGGCACAGCTGGCTGTCCATGCACGCAGCGCTAACCATGCAATGTTATTATTGCATTTCAAAGAACGACTACAACATACAGCGCCCACATAAAGTGGAAAAACAGCGGACATTTATAGTCGAGCTTACATTAATTGCTGACAAGCTGGGACTAAAGTCTCTAGATTTTTCCCTTTTACTTAAGTACCGACAACTGCCTTCTTTCCGGACCCTCTCCCACAGGCAGCCGGCATTTGCCGCCATTTTCTTCCTAACTTGGAAGATTTACAAAGCCACGTACGTCCAAGTGCATTAGCCACGCATATCAGCGGACAATATGCTAACGCGACGCGCCTTTCTCCTCCCGTCGTTCCCCCCGTTGTTAGTGAGCGGGGGGGCGCGTTTCACCAGGTGCTGGAAAAGAGTTAGGAAGAACATGGCTACCGAAAACCAGCGTTAGCCAATGAGATTCGTCCGTGGCGCTTCAATGCCTGTCGGTGCTTAAGAAAGAAGAGGGGAAAATCTAGGGACTTTAGCTGGGACTATTGAGTAAATAGAGCAGAACATATCCTGCAAACTTGGCTTATTGCGCAATGCAACGAGAGAGAGAAAAAAACGTGCTCTAATATACTCCTGGGAGGGTTCGCCAGGCTGGGTCGCTTGTTCCGACCAAAGGAGGAAGAAAGTACACCTTTCTTGCATAACTTGTCACTCTCCTTAAACTCGACGTGTCCGAAAACAAATCGTGACGCAGGGGGAGTCCAATAGTAAGGTCATATTACGATCACATAAAAATCTGTAGCAGGGCCAATTGAATATTTTTCTTAATTTCCTTACATAAAATTAAAACGAATAAATCCATCAGTCAATGAAACGAACTTTTATTTCTCCCAAATATATATAAGAGGATGGTGGAGAAAGAGCTGCATAAACTATAGCTTAACAAACCTGAAACGTGCAGCTCGCGAGCAAGTCGCACTTACGAGAACACATACGAATGCCTAGGTGCGTGTGCGTGTAGGCGCGGGATGCCTTCTAGCGCGGCCTTAGTAGAATATTCTTGATCTTTAACGAAGATATCCCGATTCCCCCCTCAGACACCCGTAGGGTCCCGTACTTTGACTAACTCGATATAACGAAATAAATTTCGAGATCCGTCCCGATTTAACAAACCTTTTTTTTTTTCGGAAAATGAGATAGAGAATTGATCATTCTTTGTCTATTTTTAGATAACGCCCCAAAAGTTATTGATTGCGAGCAAACGGCAACATCGCGGAACACCTGTGTCCAATTTAAACTGCGTGGCCATTGCTAACAAAACGCAAGCAAGCCAAGATCACCGACTTCTTTACTGGGAAATAAATATGTTGTCACCTGTGGACCTTATTGTTGAGGTAACAGAGAGAGAAGCAACTTTATTGAGAGAAGCAATTTTATTTTAAGCTAACAATTTTTGTTGCTTCATACACCCTGGAGGTGGCGGTCGTTTCCTAAGGCCGCTATTTCATTTTTCGCGCCTTTACGCTACACAAATATGATGCCATGGTAGCTTTCCGGATGCCGCTACACCATATAATCGAATGTACCGAATTAAGTAACCGCGAAATGCCGTGTTCGGTTTAACGAAGTTTTAGATTTAACGAAATAATTCGCAGCTTCCCTCAAATTCGTTAAATCGAGTTTTAACTGTATTTGTGTGTTGCAACAGAAAAGCCACTACAAAGCGCAAGATTAATACGAAAGCGCGCGTGGTACCGTACGGTACCTTAGCACTGCGTCTTACAAAAGAGGCGCTCGGTAAGACAGCTGGTAAAGAAAGCAAAAATGCAAAAAGAAAGAAAAAAGTGTACAAGGCGCGAAACCAATACCCATTCACAGCAATTCAGTCGGACGTATTAAACCGAAATGAGGAAATTAGTGACCTGACGAAACACGACGGCATTCTGTCTACAAACTTAAAATGAGTGTCCTGGCCTTTCCTGTCGCACTGTACACCTGTGAGAGAAAAGCTTTGTGACTGTAGTAGAGCGAAGAAAGCTTAAAAACTGCTAACTTACCTCAGAGTCAATTCCAGTTATGTCATCGACTGATGAAGTAGCCCTAGCAACTCACGAGGCTATGAAATCAAGCCCAGTTGAAGAGCCGGTGGTGCCGATGAACAGTGTAATCGACGTCAATAACGCTCGGTGACGCTGAGGTTTTCTTAATGTAACGAGCAGTTCAGTTACAGAATTGCAGAACTACACTCGGCACCGTGACTCTGGTTATCCACTTGGCCCCTTTTCAAATGTCGAGCCAGAGAGAGTGAGTTGATATTTCTGCAGGAATCACGTGACTCTCGTGAAGCGTGCGTCGATTGGCTTCCGTGATGAAGACGCCGCCGTGTGCGCCGCACAGTCATCAGCAAGCTTAACTCGAACGCTCGGCGGGGTGTCCTGAAACAGTTTGATTGACGCTAGCGCCGCGTAGCTTTGGGTTCTGTTGCCGAGATATGTTACCCATACATGCCGACATACTATCCAAGCATACCGAGGTATTATCTCGGCAACAGCGCCAAGCGCTTCGCGGCTGGCATCAGTCAAAGTAGTCCAGGTCACGCGTCGGAGCGTTCGTGTTAAGCTTGCTGACGACTGTACATATCACGCGTTCGGCGTTCGGCGCCGCTGCAGCGCCGTGGCTCGCCAACAGAGACGGGCGCCGTGGTGGTGCGGCGCCTACGCCTCCTCTCTGTCTATCCTCGGTCTTTTAAAATTCGTTGCGTTGGTTGCGTGTCTCGTAGTTTTGTGTTCGACCGAACATGCGTATCTTCGTAGTCGCGTTGACCAGTCTACAGAGTCACGAAGGCGGAAGCAGGCGCGGCGGGCATGCGAGCGTAGCTGCATACTGGAAATGTTTCCCATGATACCGATGGGCACATCTTATATGCACTAATCTGGGCAGTGCACCGTTGCTTCACTCTTGCCGCAGTGCTGCTCAGCTGTACCATTTCTTTTGATACACGGTACTCAAGTACGTGTTTCACTCAATATAATGGCGGGAACATATATATGAGACAATATCCAGAAATTATATTTAACATACCGACGGAGGCAAAATGCGCGACGTCTTGTATTGTGCGATTTCAGTGCACGCTAATGCACTTCAGGTGGTCTAAATTACCCGGAGCCTTCCCACTGCAGCGTCTCAGATAGCCTGAATAGGTTCGGGACGCTAAATGCCCAAAAACAACAAAGCCAAACAGCATTACGCGCATGCCGACAGTGTATGAGAGTCGGGCCTGATACGAGCCTGACCCAGGCCGGCCCGGGCCCGGCCCGGGGCCCA
Organism: Rhipicephalus appendiculatus; assembly: GCA_030522465.1. Classification (NCBI taxonomy): domain Eukaryota; kingdom Metazoa; phylum Arthropoda; class Arachnida; order Ixodida; family Ixodidae; genus Rhipicephalus; species Rhipicephalus appendiculatus. Next base: position 135 of record JALIZH010030201.1, on the reverse strand, counting down.
AGCTCATGGGCCCGAGCCCGGCCCGGGCCCGATCTAACAATTACTTACCCGGCCCGACCCGGCCCGCGGGCCGGGCCCGGGCTTTCGGGCCGGGCCGGCCCGGGCCCGTGCAGTGCCCTAAGACAGCCACAGACA
>JALIZH010030198.1:17500-25052 GCA_030522465.1 Rhipicephalus appendiculatus | reverse complement strand
TCCACATTTTTTTGCCGAACTAAACTTGCATTACAGACCAAAAATTATATTCCAGGAGCCGATTCCGTGATTCCTAAAGAAGGAACAAAAAATTGAAGGACACTTTGTACATTCCAAAGTGTGTTCGGCGAAAGCGTGTGGCCATTCCACTGACGGAAAGACGGACGGAAAGACCGGCGGACGGACAGACGGACGGACGGACAGACGGACGGACGGACGGACACTGGACGTACGGACGGACACTGGACGTACGGACATCCGGACAGGATGGACGGACGGACATCCGGATGGATGGACGAACGGACAGACGGACGGACGGACAGACGGACAGACGGACATCCGGACGGACGGACGGACAGACGGACATCCGGACGGACGGACGGACAGACAGACGGACGGACGGACGGACACCGGACGGACGGACACCGGATGGACGTGAAAATGAGACATTAAAGGCTTTCGCCTTAATATTCAAATAACGAGGTGTTACGGGCCAAAACTACGACACTTTTATAAGGAATGCGCTGTCGTCGAACGCGGTCCGTTTATTATAACAACCTGAGATCCTTTAACATGTACACAAACCTTTAAAAAATCAGCGTCATTGCATATTTATTTCTGGAAGGCTACGCTTATCCCCTAAACGTTAAGGAAAAGAAGTACTACCTCTTACTCTTCATGGTGGGTCCTCAATTTTGTGGCACGCACAGTCCTTAAAATTACGCGCTCATACTCCTTTGGTAAGCTGCGCCTGCCACGAATCTACGGGAAGAGTACAGTTATCTCTAAACCATAGTTATTTTGAACCTTGAAAGAGAATGATATATGTGTCAAGTCAAGATTAGTCAAAAATGGTAATATAAAATATATCTTTCATTAAAATATAACGTACAGCGACCGGTGTACATTTTTTTACAATAATTTAATCTTTAAAAGCCGAAGTCTCACTGTAGGAATTTAGGCCTTGCTGATGTTCACAGTAAACTCATACTTCCATAATGACTGTCAATTGACTATCACGTTTCACGAGCGCTGGTTTGGGCTCCTGAAGGCACATATGGCTGTGGTTGTGGCTCTTGTCGTGAGAACGAACTCATGATTTGTCACATCAATTTGCCTTAAACGTATGATCAAAAAGACAAAGCTGATTTCCAATAAAAGTTACGTCCCACACCCTTCGTATATTTTTATTACGAAAGTGTTTTCTGTAAGAATCCACCAAGAGTTCAGTGACGTATTTCTGCGACGGAAATGACGTCGAAAAAACTCACACGATCAGATGGCAAAGAAAATACGTTTCCTTAGACGAATATTCAGGCAGCACCCAGTTTTCCCAATATATGAAGCACCACACCAGAATGGCACACGGTACACCATTCCTGAGTAACAGTCAACGAACTTTTTCCGCTGTTTGACGCCACATTCATATTTTCCTCGATTTGCTATTACTTTTCCGTCAGTGGCTGCTCGAACTATACCAACTCTTTTTTTCGCCGAAAACAGGACGTGTGCACCACATCTTGCACCAACATTTTTTAGCCGGTGTGACACGCCATGTAAATATGGAACCACCGCAAGCTTATCAGTCACCCTCTGCCGCTCAATGTCTTGCACACTACAAGGCCATTCTTTTAGATGCGAAGCATCTCTTTGACTGGGCTGTGTAACGCTGTCCCTCCCTCCGTGCGTGCGTACGGACGAACGCGCCGCAACGTGCTCCCCTCGCCGCAGGTGTTGCAGCGGTGCCAAGTAGGTCACGCCGCAGCAGCGCGCACTGCGAGGGGAGCGGGACATCACTCTCTCCCTCGCCTGCCGCGCGCTCGCCTCGAGCGCTGTCTCGAGGAGACGCTGGCTGATTGTGGCGAGGCGTGTGACGCGCGCCTCTTATAGTCGCGGGAGACTTCTACGTTGACGTCAGCGGAGGAGGAGGAGAATGGCTCGTCGATTACATGCGTGACGTGCACTCGCTGAAGTGCGTGTCGGCGGAACGGAAACTACCCACCACGATAAGGGGAACGTGCATCGATCTGGTCTTTGCCAACTTCGACGTCGAATGTCTGCAGGAACCTCTCAGCGAGCACTTCACCGATCACAAGGCCGTGGTAGTCAAGGCGAAACGCGCGCCAACTCCGGTCCAGCGCCCGTGTCCACTCTGAAGAAACGACAAGACCTACGCCAGCCATCGCTTCAAACGAATCTTCCAGCGTTCACCGTAGCACCCGCGTTAGCGCCGTTCAACCCGTGACGCCACCCGTGCGCAACGCTGCTGCTTCGCATCCCATCAGGGTTCCCTTTGGGAAGATGGTGTAAATTTTTTCAGCTGTGCTAAATTCTGCTAGACGAAGAGACAAGGACGTCTTCTGGTAAACCGGCTTCAAGGAGCCGGCTGTCCAGTTAATTGAAGCTGCATTTTACCTAATGGAAGCATAACTTAGTGACGGCTGCATTTAGGCAATTACGGATATATCATTCTTTTCAGATCTTGAATGTGCTGAAGAAAACTGCAATAAAGATTTCTTTGTTCTAGGCGAGGAAATCCAGCAATTGTGGTTTGAAACTAAGGTCAAACCCAATTCCAGAAACTAAAAGAAATTGTTCTCAGGGGGCTTTACTTTAGAAATTCAATCTCAGGCCCATCTCCCGAAAAAAAACCTTGATCATACACGTGTGGAATGAAGATTATGACGAATCAAAAGAATATCATCCACGTATCGGAAAGTTTTCAGATGCCCCCTTGGAGATTGCGCTTTATCATTCTGCCCATGTGACTCAAGAAAATGTCGCGTAGAACTAGATCGACCTCCTAGCATTGAGCACGCTTGGCTAGTTGACACACACGGCAAACGATATGTGCCCAGAACGTCCAGACTATGATCGGTTGGTTGCATACTACTCCAGAGCATACCAGAAGGATATGCCTCCTTTTGTGTGATGAGTGGTGGCGCCAAGCAAGATATTTCGAGGACTGCCTCGCACCTGTCGTGGCTTTGAAGCGTAACGGGATCTGTGAGCGAGTGTGGTGACTGGTGCAAGCAAGCGGACCAAGTCTCCGAGATTTTTGTGGAACACCCTTCAATCATCCACTTCCAGTGCGCAAGGTACCGTGTTCAAATGCCTGTGCCTACCGTGAATCTACCTGTTTTTCGTAGGGGTAAAGGAGTACACCAACCTGGCGGCCAGTTGTTCATGTGTTTTGATCCCTAAGGGTGGCCCGATAAGCTTTTGTAAATATCTCTCGGCGCACGTTAAACCACCACAGCCTTGATGAAATAGTTGAGCATCCGCCACTGTTGTGGAAGGCAGAGAATAGCTGCCAGCGGACATCTAACGGTGCAACAGGTAGAAGCACACTTCCGGTGGGGTGCTCGACATAATGAAGTACATAGTCACTTGGGAGGTCATCCTAACTGTGCAGAATTGGCGGTGTAGGACTGCCAGACCTAAATATAAGGTCATCGTCTCTTTACCGCAGCAATGAGTACACAGAATGTCCGCTTTAAATGCGGTAGGTACCGGGTTTGATTGGGTGTTCATCGAAATATGGTTCTATAAGGTTTTGTAAAGACGCCTGAACGTACTTCACTCAACCACAGCATTGGGGAAATTGTCGAGCATTCGCCACTGCTGTCGCAGGCAGAGAATCGCTAGCGCCAGGTACTTGCTGGTAAAATAGGTTAAGGGCACTTCAGGCGTGATGCTCGGCACAACGTAGTACCTAGTCGCTTCGGAGGTGACGCTTACCTATGCGGGATTGGCAGCGTAAAACTTGCAGACCTAAAGAGAAGGTCATCCTCTCTTTACCGCAGCGATGGCTACATAGATAAGCATCCTCTTTTGAAGCGTTAGGTACCGGGTTAGATTGTCTTGGTCTATCGAAAATTCACCTACTTTCGCCTAAGGGTTGGAGGAGTACACCCGCATGGCGCTAAGTTGTTCATGGGTGCTCATCAGGAAAGGTGGTCCCCATAAGCTTCTGTAAGGAACACCTGGGAGCCCTTCAACCCACCACAGCCTCCTTGGTGACATAGTCGAACACACGCCGCTGCTGGGGAAGGCAGCGAATTCGTGCCGCCTAATGCCGCCTGGAGCCTATTGATAAAATACCTACTAGAGACCACTTTTGGCATGAAAATCAGTAGGACGAAGTACATGCTTCCGCAGGACCGAATAAAGTTGTGTTAAGTTCAGTGCAGTTTTGTGATAAGAAGCAAAGCTTCCAAAGTAGGCCACAACGTGTATGAACTTGGTAACAAAGTACCCTGAGACATGCTTAGGGATATTTATTGGTCGATACACTGCGGACAATGGAGTCGGGATGTGGAATATCAGACGGCATCACCGTGACGCAGAAAGCAGCCTTGGTGTTTAGATCCGGCGTAATTTATCGTAAAATCAACAGACGCTGAAAATAAGAAAAAAATTGCGCGACTTGAGATGCTGAAGTATGTCACTTAGCGAGTAAGAGTTAAGTAAAGAGTTTAAAGTAAAGTAAAGAGTTTAAAGTAAAGAGTTAAGTAAGAAAGTAAAGAGTTTCAAACAGCAAAAGAAGTAGCAGCAATGAATGTTCTGGTAACGGTAATAATTTCGATGCGATTAGCACAAACCAAGAGTAGGTGTTGATGCCTAGTGCAATTTCATTCCCTGAAATTTTCTCATGACGCCCAAGTGAACTCAAAGAGCGCCTGAGAACGGATATTGATATTAGTATTACGTGTTTTGGGAGTCCAATATAGTACATATTTGCGCAGGAAGAAAATAAAATGTTTAAACGCGCGAGACCTGGGACATCAAAGGCCAGCTGTGCTTCAATGCACTAGTATAGCAGGTTTCTCATTAATTAAATTTATTTTGTCCCTGATAGTCTTATCCTCCTATTCTTGCGAAATAATGTGCTAGAATTAAGTGGAACTGGCCTGGCGAGTTAAAGGTGCCGGCGAGTTCAGAAGGATATACCTGAAAGCTCCCGATGAAAATTACAGCACCCTGTCTTTGCAGATCCGTGAGGTGTCAGCACCGCTCACGCAAGTCCTATGCCGCTTCTAAGGACATTCATTAAGGCGACATAGTTTAGCAAAACGAAAAATAATGTATACTAAAAAATAAGCGAATAACCGAAAAATGGAAAGGTGTGATGCAGAAAAGGGGAAGTACTTTGCAACGGAATGTAAAAAAGAACACACTTGTTTGCCATTAAAAATTGTATTACTATCCATTTTTTCTGTTTCAATTGAATTTATCTACATAGGAAAGAACATTTGCTGTTTAGCTTCAATACTGAAGCCGCTAATTAATACATTGAAGAACGATAAGCGCGAAATAAAATAATCATAACATTAAATGGGGCGTACAATAAAGTAAGCGTAACAAGACTGAAAACAAAACCTGTCCGACGATAAAAATTGGACAGAAGATAAGAGGAACGACAATAATAACATCAATGATAAAATACTGTTGTCATTAAATATACATCGATTATGGGAAAGGCTAATAAATGATGTTAGGTGTTATGAGATTGTACCTTCTCGTACAACCCATCCTTGTTAGTAACATGAGCCATCACGCCAGGAAGATCTTTCCACAATGCAATCGCTATAGGCAAAGCAGGATAATTTGATTGCGCGTGTTCCGCCAAAAATGTCCATAAAGCTGCGTTGATTAGTGAAGCGTGCCGAAAGGCGATCCGTGGTGTGCGATGGGAACAGAGCTGGCTTTATGCACTGAACGTGCTTGTGAAACAGCAAAAGAAGGGCTGTTGATATTCACTGGCTGTCAAGAAGTTAAAGTAATTAACAGATATCACAGTAAAGGCTTCAACCATGCAAATATGTTATTGGAACACCTGACAAAAATATATGCATGTTTTGATTTTTTATTCAACCACCGTTCTGCTGCTGCTGCTGTTGTTTTTTTTCTGGTCACGTCACGTTGCATCGACTTATCGTCACAAGTAAGCCAGGATTCTGCACGGCCTGTGGCTGTGGAAGCTGACGCCGTAGTGCTGTTAAAGCAGGTAGTCTCGATGTGAGCTATCAATAAGTATGGGTCATGCATGTCTGGGATCGAATGCGAGAGAGTTCAGGAGGGAGGGAAGAGACGTATAAACTTCAGAACTGTGTGAGAAGTCGTTCTTACAGCTACGCTGTCCGTGATGCATCGGTTGTCAGAGTGGAATACACCTGCGAAGTATTTTATCTGTTTCCTTTATCTGCTGGCGGAGAGGAGACTGGCTTTTCGCATGTACTCGTTCCTGACAACCCGAAAATATGGATGAGCGCAGGAGATACCGTAAGCAAAATAAAAGAAGATAAAACAAGAGAAAGCAAAGCTCACAGGGATCTGTATTCGTGCGAAACCTTAATCTGGACGAACCTGATGCCAGGTTTTTTCAAACTTTTTCGTTCCGGTTCGGGATATCCTAGGGGTCGTACGAGATCTCGGTTCAATCAAGGCGTAGTAGATGTTCGGTATCGATTGCCCCACTCTGAAATGCAGTGACGTGTACTTCGTCAAACGCACTTGGCTAAGGTTACCCAGCACAATTTCCGCTCTAATACTGTTTCTCCATGCCCGCTTCGTCCAATATATATAAGTGTTTTCATTGCGATAGCTATTATGTGACACTCTTGGCGGGTTTTGCCGTCGGTGTAATGTTCGGTATAAAAGTCCAAATCAATAACATTTCTCAACGCATCATTTATTTTAGCTGCAGAAGACCGTGCGCAGCAGGAGGACGGGCACTGGTGTCCGCGACTGGCTCCGCGTTGCGAGGCCCATCAGAGCGCATTGCTAGCTTTCTTTGTTGCGATACACCACAATTGCTTAGCGTCAGACTGTTGCGCCTATGCATAAACGCGGTCGTCACGTGGCCACTTCGGAGACTCCGCCCAAGTTTCGTTGCTGGAAGTTTTGCGAGTCAAGGTTGACGCCAAGTGTGTTGTCGCCAAAGCTCCGTTTGACGACTTCTCGTTAAGGGGACCTCAACCACTTTTCCGAGTATTCATCGAATGACCTCAGTATTGTAGTTTGCTCCCTCGCGAACCTATCACTGCAAATCTTTTTTTCAAATCCTTCATAAACAAAGAGAGTATTGTCGAACGCTTTAAGCGCTTCCTCTCTTCCTTCGTACAGACGAGCGAGCTGGAAGCTAGACTGGGAAGGATATCAAGGGGCAAAATAGCTACCTAACACGCTTGCCATGACCTTGCGCACGTTTTATGAAACGCTCTTGGCTTCGCAATTGCTCTTTGCTGATGTGTTTCCGGTGCGCGCTACGGTTGCTACTGTACAATTCTACCACTGCGCCTGTTGCTACTGCACAATTCTACCTGGCGCGTGGCTGTACCCCATGGGCAGAAGCACATCATATCGAAATGCCACACTTCGTTTATGTCGGCTGTTGGCCAATAGCAGCAATATATTTATAAGAGAAAAAATCTGCTCTATGACAGCCTTCCCAAAAGAGTGTACGAGCTGTATGATCAACGGCACTTGACTGTATGACAAAATTGCGTTCTCCGCTCGTGAAGTAACTATGCCACGCACGACTAAGATT
>JALIZH010030198.1:0-12500 GCA_030522465.1 Rhipicephalus appendiculatus | reverse complement strand
TTTGGAAGTCTGTTCCAGTACATGGAGGTGTGAGGAAAAAAAGAACATTGAAACACATTCGTGCGGCAGCGCATTTCCAAAACCTTACATTCATGATCACTACGTGTAGAAATGAAGTGAGGGGGGGGAAATGTACAAGTTTTTGTTCACTCCTGTGAGATCAGAGTAAATTTGGAAAAAAAAGTTCCAATAAAATGGTTAGGCGGCGTTGAGATAGGGTTTTCCAACCAAGGTTGTCTTTAATTAATGAAATGCTGCTTTTATAGGTGAAATTACCAGTGACAAACCTGGCTGCGCGGTTCTGGATACACTCAAGTTTATCAATAAGACATGAGGTGTCGGGGTCCCATGCTGCGCAAGCATACTCAAGAATTGGACGAACATACATATTATATAGTTGTTCTTTAACACTTTTAGGGGCATTGTAAAAATTGCGTCTAATGAGGTTAAGCATCCTAGAAGATTTTAAAGCGACATGTTCAATGTGTTTAGTCCAGGTCAGATTTTCTGAAAAATAAACCCCAAGATATTTATAGTGTTGCACCCGTTCAAGTGATATATGAACCAAATAATAGTCAGATCTCACAGGGGAACGTTTGCGGGTGAAAGATATAAATTGACATTTAGCACTGTTCAAAGACATACACCATTTGCCGCACCAATTTTGAATTGTGTTTAAATCGATTTGCAGACTATTAACATCATGTTCGTTTGTTATATTCCTGTAAATGACGCAGTCATCTGCATATAATCTGACATTGCATTGTAGACCCTCTACGATATCATTAATGTAAACCAGAAATAACAGAGGTCCTAAAACGGATCCCTGTGGCACGCCAGAGGTAACGGTTGTTTCAGTGGATTTAACACCATTAATCAACACATGCTGTGTCCTTCCGGAAAGGTAATTTCTAATCCAAGCGACTATAGCAGGGTGAATACAAAGAGATGATAATTTATACAATAACAAATCATGGGGAACAGTATCGAAAGCCTTTTTGAAATCCAGAAAAATGCAGTCTACTTGAAAGCCAGAGTCGTAGGAGTAAAATAGATCATGGCAGAATTCAACCAATTGCGTTGTACAGGACAAGCCAGCCCTAAAACCATGTTGAGCGTATGAAAAGAAACTATTGTTTTGGAGGTGTTTCGTCACAGCACTGTAAATTATGTGTTCTAATGTTTTGCAGCAAACAGAAGTAAGCGAGATTGGTCTGTAGTTCTGTATAGAATGTTTGGGACCACTTTTATGAATGGGAACAACAGCTGCTGATTTCCATTGGATTGGGACTGAACTGCTGTGTAGAGACTTGTTAAACAAGATGACTAAGAAATTGGCAATTTCCTCAGTGCATGCCTTAATTACCTTGGTTGGTATGCCATCTGGGCCTCCAGATGAATTGTTTTTTAGGTTATTAAGCAGTTTAAGAATACCATTATACGTTGCAGTAACCATGGGCATATTCTCGTAGGGTAAATCTGGCATTGCAGGAGGTAGAGTAGTGGACATGTTAGAAAATACCGATTTAAAATAGGAATTAAAAGTGCAAGCCTTCTCGTAATCATCAAAGACTGCTTGACCGTCGACTAATAGATTGGGTATCGCGCTGACCTCCTTGCTATTCACTTTAATAAATTTCCAGAAGTCCTTGGGATTTTCTTTGAGCCTTACATCGAGCGAAGAAATGTATATCTGTTTTTTCACTTTAATCGCATGCTTTATTGTGTAGCCTAAGTTACGCATTTTTTCTTCATAAACAGTCTGACTGCGATGTTTTAAATACGCGGCATATAGGCGGCGCTTTCTGCTAATCAAAGTTCGAATATCCTTGATTATCCATGGTTTGTCATTACGGCGACGACTGGTCAGGAGTTTGGAAGGAATGTATTCTTCAACTAAGGTCATCAGTTTATCTCCAAAGGCAGACCACAATTCATCAATGTTTAGCGACTCGGAGAGATTACAGAAATCTGGATAAAAACGACAAAGTTCCTGAGATAACGAGGCATAGTCACCTCGGTCATAATAGTATATTTTTCGGGGTTGTTTGTGAGCTGCTCTTAGTGATGTAATATTGCAAGTACCAACGACGCAGTCATGATCACTAATACCTGGGATTACAACTACATCACGGAGCAACGACTCAGAGTTAGCAAAAACCAAATCCAGAATGCTGGCAGAAGAATGACCTTGTCTCGTGCCCTCAGAAACAAATTGGGTGAGATCATTAGTCATGACAAGCTCCGAGAAAGAACAGGATAGTGAACCAGAGCCGGAGAACTCGGGTTTACCATTCTTCCAGGCTACTAGAGGCATATTAAAGTCTCCTCCAAGAATAAAGTCGCAGTTTATAGTATTTAGAAATTGTGATAACTCGTCGAAGGATTCAGGGTTAGTTGAGCTGGGAGGTCGGTAGAACGAGCCAACTGCAAAGCACTTTCCATTGCTCAGCCGGACCTTGCACCAAACGGACTCAGAATGATGAAAAGTAGCGGACATTTCGCCGCTCTGGAGAAGTTCATTAATAAGAATAAAAACTCCGCCACCTTGTGTGTTTCTATCAGATCGGTATACATCATAACCACGTGGAAAAACTTCAAAATTAGCAATGGATTCATGCAACCAAGATTCAGTTCCAACTACAATGGAAGGTTGTGTAGCAGACAGTAAAGCAGCAAATTCATCCACCTTATTTTTCAGACTGCGACAGTTAACCAACAATATAGTTAAAGAGAGACTACGAGAAGATACACATTTAGGACTCGCACTTGCGGCTTTTTGGTTAACAAGCTGCTTGCCGCATAGCTATCTCTTGAGTTCCGTCACCTTATCTTCAGATCTGTCATAAACAAATGTTTTATTTCCCCACATGAAGTTTATCTAAGCGCAGTTTGAAAGGAAGTTTCAGACCTTGAGCATACTCAGTCAGTTTAGAGCGCGCACGCCTGGTAGCGGGAGAGAAGTCCTCGCGAATTACATAATCTTTATCCTTCAACTTAGATCTGGAATACAAAATTTGTTCTTTAACTTTAAATCTCGAAAATGAGATGATAATCGGTCGGTTTTTGCCTTCACAGTACTTTCCCAATCTGTGGGCGCGTTCAATATCTTGCGTTGTGACTGGCTGATCAAGCGCTTCCTTAAAAAACGCGAGAGCAGTTTCTTCGGATTCTCGCCAGCTTTCATTTGCATGGTCAGGCAATCCAAAGACTAGCAAGTTGTTCCTGCGAGACCTGTTGCTGCTATCTTCGAGTGACGCCCTAACTTCGCCCAATCTCTGTCGATTTTCATATGAGCTCTCTTTCGCTGTAAGGAGATCACCTTGGAGAGCAGCAACGGTACTCTGCAGTTCCTGAAGCGAAGTAGCAAAAGCACACTGTTGTTTCTTTACTTCTTCTAGCTCAGTGAAAAAACGTGTCTGACCCTGCTCTAGCCTGCGAACGATATCATAAATGCCTTCGAGACTAGCACTTTCGCTTTTGCTTCTGGTAGCCGAACCAGGGCCAGGGTTTAGTTCCACGTCTCCGGAGAGTAGTAAGAGCAATACATCAAAGACACGAGTTGTGAACGCACGCAAACACATGCACCTTTTCAAGCACTCAAATAGGCAGTCGGGGCACGACACCGCTATCAAGCATCGATTAGAACATCGGTAACAAGACGCAGGATTTCGATAACTAACCTGCACGAAAAGGCGAGGTAAGCTCATGTCGGCAGCGATGTCACGCCCCACCAGCAGTCCGTCGAAGTGATGTTTAAATAGCGCATCCGCCCCCCGCAGTATCAGTTGACGAAGGTGGTTGCCAGGCCAAATGCTTGAAAGAATCCAACGTTGGAATTCGACCGTTGTTTTCCAGAAGAAACGACGTCAGTATGGGTTCACACACATTTTTCGGCGTAGAATCAGACTGCGATGACGCGCCTCCGCTCACAGTGAAGAATCCAGGAAACGGAAGCAGCAGGATCCCGAAAAGGACCTGCACGAAAAGGCGAGGTAAGCTCATGTCGGCAGCGATGTCACGCCCCACCAGCAGTCCGTCGAAGTGATGCCTATATAAAGGACACTTGCGTTTGCGAAGCATGGAAGTTATTTTCACTGCATTTCTAAGCAGAGGAAGTTATTTTCACAGTATTACCAAGCAGAGGCATGGCTGTGTGGTAGAACACCTGCTTGCCACGCAGACGACCCGGGTTCGATCCTCACTCGGACCCGGAAATTTTTATTATTTATTTTATTTGCATCTTTCTCGATTTTTCGGTCACGGACAAGATGATGATTTTTCGCTCACAACCAACGACGCCGACGCCGGAATTTCTGCGAAACCAGCTCTTAAACTCTATCGTGTTACAACGGTTACATTGCTTCGCGGATCGGCTAATTCTGTGAAAAAAAAAAAAGGCCAGCGCTAGATATCTTAAAAGGGGTCACAAAGCACCCATCAGGCTTGTTGAAAAAACATCCTGCGCAAAGCAGACACGGCTATGAACTGTTTCGTTAAAAGCGGAGCGCGAAGTTCTTGTTTTCTCAGGTTTCCTCTTTTCAAACAGAGGTTGGTTCTCACTCTCGTCGGTGGGCGGGCGTCTGCCATCGGACGTCACGTTTCTGTCATCCGATGTCGCAAAAGATTATTGGTCACTAGCGGACAGAAATCGAGAGCGCTGTTTGGATCATATGCGCTCGTTCTCGTTGACAATCTGTATAACAGTTGTTGTAGTTAAATAAACTGCCTGAAATATGGAAAAACATCGTTGCGAGTTTTCAAAATGATGATTCACTTCCGGTAGGGGCCAACTGTCGTCTGCCGAGCTCAGCGCACCAGCGTATGTTCGAGCGTGAGGTGCTGTCACCATGTTATACAAAGCGAGGCAATTCACAGTTGTCAGTAATTGGGCTGACGTCTGGTGATCATTATACCCCGAGAACTGCCTTATTACACCAAAAAGTTTTTCCAGCGGGTCTTGGTTCAGATGTAATGTTAAAGGGACACTAAAGAGCGAAACGAATTTTGCCCTAGTAGTAATCTACTCTTCCACGATGCCAAAACCACCACGCTTGAGGCGAGAAGACGCTCAATAAGCGAGAAAACGCGCAAAAAGAAAATGTGGGTGGCGACACCACCTTGGCGTTTGCGCACCATTTGCCGTGACGTCACATTATTTGACGGCGCCCATTAGGGCCTACGTAGTGTCTAATCAGTAAAAAATGAAGTACATTGTCTTCTGAGGAAGTCAGAGACTTAACATGCCAAGTTTGAGGAAATTTGTCGAGCGAATTGCGCCGAAATACGACAAACACACTTTGAGATTCCTGACGTCACGCGTCGATATTTCGGCGCGAAATTTAAAAACGAAATTTTGAATTTGACTTTCTCCGTTATTAATAAACCTATGATATGAAATTAATAGAATTAGAGTTCGGAGAGTACAACCTTATCAACGTAAGTCGATTCATTATTTCTTTTTAGTGTCCCTTTAAGAGGCAGTTGAAACCTGCCTCCTTTTTCAGGTATTCCAATAGCTCCAACCTAGCTTTCAAGCTTACACGCAGCCGTTGTGCTGTGCCAGGTGAAAGAAAAGCTCCCCTGAATGGTTCTGTGCACGCTTCACACTTCTTTATGTACTCTGAGGTGTCATCCTATCTGTGTTTCCTTTGAACTGGGCTTCAGCGCATGTGGTGGCACTTTTGACGTCATGACGAGCATTAATTTATGCATGAAGTCAACAAACTTTTCTTTGTGGTCACTGCAAAACACTGTTTACAATCTGATGTCTGTAGAAAAAAAAACGTAGTGTATTAACACTACCATCTGTCTATTTATTTATTTATTTATTTATTTATTTATTTATTTATTTATTTATTTATTTCAGTACCCTCAGGGCCCGAGGGCATTACAGAGGGGAGTGGGTATACATTTGTAATACAACAAACAAAAAAGCAATAACTTGGGGTTACATAAATACAATGAAAGAAACCAACAATTAACAGCGCACAATAAGAGAACAAATACAGTTGGTTATGAATTCAAAGCATAACAATGTCTCCTACAACAAGGAAACAAGGAGAATGAAAAAAACATTCAGACACAAGGACGGGCCTATGAATTAAACAAAGGCATCGTCGCAACATCGTGTCAAAGTGTTGGCGCGTTCAAATATGGAATACGCAAAGGCTACTCAAAAATGGAAATACTATAATCCTAAAAAAAAACCGTCATGACGACAACAGGTTAGTTACAGCAGCTTTAAGCTTAGAGTTATCAATAATCTCGACGACAGATCGGGGAAGGTGATTCCAACTTGCTGACGTACGGGGGGATGAATGAATTGTAAAAATGGTTGGTGTGGCATGTGGGAATACCAACCTTATGACGATGGTCGATGCGGGCAGATACGTAAAATGAAGGGGTTATCAATTTATTTTTGAGAATCGGATTGTCGTAATATACCTTGCGGAAGAGGCAGAGGCGAGATATTTTCCTACGTTGTGAAAGCAGAGGTAATGATAAACTCGCTTTCATGGAAGTGACGCTGGAGTTGCGATGATAATTAGAAAGAATGAAACGAGCAGCCCGGCTCTGGATGGATTCAAGCTGAGAGATGAGCGTTTCTTCACTGGGGTCCTACACAGATGCAGCATATTCCAGTTTGGAACGGACTAATGATTTATAAAGAAGTAATTTTACAGGACTAGAAGAAAGATAAAAATTTCGGCGTATAAAGCCCAGCGTGCGATTAGCGTTATTCGTTACATGATCTACATGCATCTTCCAAGAAAGATCAGAAGAGATGGTTGCGCCTAGATATTTGTAACAGGAGACAGATTCCAGGTTAGCATTATTAAGATAATAAGAGGGCAGTGTTGTATTGCGGCGTCAAACGCGCATATGCTTGCATTTCTTAGTGTTTAACTCCATATTCCACGTGTTAGTCCAGTCATGAACCCGGTTTATATCAGACTGAAGAAGATCTACATCAGAGTCACTGTTAATAACAGGAATATAGAACGCAGTCATCAGCGAACAGGTTAATTGATGAACATAGATTGTCAGGTAAGTCGTTTATATAGATGAGAAAAACCAAGGGTCCCAGCACATAGTCTTGAGGAACCCCCGATTCAACAGCAGAAGTGATGGACGAGGTGTTATTAACAGTGACAAATTGGGAACGATCAGTGAGAAAAGAGTGCAGCCATTGAAGAACGTTAGGATCAATGTTAAGTTTACTGAGTTTCAAAAGAAGCAGTTGATGAGAAACCTTGTCAAACGCTTTTGAGAAGTCTAGGAATATGCAGTCGACAATGGAACCTCCGTCAAGGATGGAATTTAGGTCACGCGCGAAGGACAAAAGTTGTCATTCACATGAAAATGACTTGCGAAATCCATGCTGATGATCCGTAAAAAAGGCATTTGACTGTAGAAAAGATGCGAGGCGAGAGCAAATAACATGTTTTATAATTTTACATGAAATGCACGTTAGTGAGATGGGTCGATAATTATATGGAGAATGCCTATCCCCAGACTTGTGCAAGGGAATCACCTTCCCTACCTTCCAGTCTTCCGGAATGCAACCGGTCTGGAGTGATTGCTGAAATAGATTAGTGAGAATTATGGCACTGTACACTTTAGTTCTAATTAAAAACTTGGAATTGATGTCGTCAACGCCACATGATGATGAAACTTTTAGGTTTTGTATTATTTTTTCTATGCCAGCAGTATCAAAGACAATAGGGTCCATTGTGAAAAAATCAGTACCGGCATAGGCGGGAGTTACAGAACACACATTTTTTTAAATGCGAAATGCATTTCATAGTCGGGCTATGTCAGGCATCCGGCGTTGGCGTGGTGCGGCGTTGGCGTTGTCCGCGGAGGAGGAGGAGGAGGATAGGTTGAGGAGGTGTGCGCGCCGGCAGGTGTTAGATGTGAAGCATCTTATGGCGAAGCTTAATCCGGTGGTGGTGGTGTGCGGCGTGACCACCCTTACTGCGCATGCGCAAACCCTTTCAAAAAAAAATAAAAATAAAAACATCTCCTCTTTCCCTCTCTCTCCTCTAGGCATCCCTCCCCGCGGCAACCACACCCTCACTGGCGCCATGCGCCTCCCCCTCCTCTCTTCCCTGCTACGCTCCCCCCCTCTCTCCTCTAGGCATCCCTGCCCGCGCCGTCCACACTCCCCACTGCGCATGCGCGTCCCAACCTCTCTCTTCTCCTACGCTCCCCCCCTCTCTTCTCTAGGCATATCTGCCCGCAGCGTCCACATTCCCACTGCGCATGCGCGCCCCCCCTCTCTCTCTCCTCTCATACGCTCCCCCCCCTCTCCCTCTCTCGCCTCACGACGCCGACACAGGCAGCGTCTGCTAGCGAGTTTCTTGGTTGAAAAAACCGACTGCTCGCCATGCACAACCGTTCACTGGCCACCCCGTATATATGGCAATGGAATCTTGACCTCCAAGGTGGTGCCGGTGGGAGCTTTCTCCTGTGCGTTGTTGAACAATAAAAATATTCGCAGCGTGGGCGTTAATCTAAAAGCGGACTGCGAGTCTCTGTGTCCAGTCGGAGTCTTCTGTCTCTTATTGCCCATTAGCAGCGATTGGCATGTTCCAGGTAGGAAAACACCGCTTCCATCACTGCGTGCTTTGCGCCTCCCCAGTTTTCTCTCCTGCGCAACGCTGCCGATGAGCGCCAGCGTCAACGCCGCCGTCAGTGTAAGCGTTAGCGCCCGCTGCTTCACATCTACACATGGTTCCCTTTAGCGGAAGATGGTGTAATTTTTTATCTCTCCGCTCTCACTCCCTCTCCCATAGCAACAGCTGCGGGCGCGCGCTCTTATCCTCGTCCCTAGCAACCGGAGCAGGTGGTGCGTGCGGAGTAGCGGAGAGTGAGTGGAGAGCAGGAGTGCGCTCTGGTGTGTGAGGGCGCTCGCATCGCGGAAGCTCGGCGGAGCTCCCGCGTGTGTGGAGAGTGTAGCAGAGGGTAGGTGCAGTGCTTCGCCGCTCCTTTTCTCGCCGTTCGCTCTCTCTCCTCCCTGCGCCCCACACTCCCGTCCGCTCGCTCGCACGTATATAAATGGAGTGAAGCGCGCGCGAAATGCATTCGCATTTCCTCACGATTCCCTTCGGGGAGGTGGGGGGCATTTGCCTCATGCTCACGTCCCGTCCGGTGTCCGTCCGGTATCCATCCGTCCGTCCGTCCGGTGTCCGTCCGTCCGTCCGTCCGTCTGTCCATCTGTCCGTCCGTCCGGTGTCCATCCGTCCGGTGTCCGTCCGTCCGTCCGGTGTCCGTCCGGTGTCCGTCTGTCCGTCCGTCCGTCTGGTGTCCGTCCGTCCGTCTGTCCGTCCGTCTGTCTGTCCGTCCGTCCGTCCGGTGTCCGTCCGTCCGTCTGTCCGTCCGTCCGGTGTGCGTCTGTCCGTCCGTCCGTCCGTCTGTCCGTCCGTCCATCTGGTGTCCGTCCGTCCGTCCGTCCGTCCGTCTGTCCGTCCGTCCGTCCATCTGTCTGTCTGTCTGTCTGTCTGTCTGTCTGTCTGTCTGTCTGTCTGTCCGTCCGTCCGTCCGTCCGTCCCGTCCATCCGAGCTCTGGCACGGAGCCAGGTGGCCGCCGGGATGCGCAAACGGACGCCGGTCGCGTCGGACTCTACAGCGCTCGCTCTTTGCTTGCGTAGCTTCGCTGTGCCCAGCGTTTGCAATCATTCTGACCGAACGCCGTCTCAATGGACTCAGGCGTTCACGGAATACACCTTCGAATTTACAAAGGGCCCGTCAATTTAAGCGCTGGAACGCTATGGCGTTTGCACGATACACAAAGCGCGAGAAAATACTAACGCATGCGAACGGAGGAAGATTAGTCTCGCGTCTCGCTGCGACTCGCGGTAAAAAATTAAAAAAGAAAACACGCACACATTCGCTTTGTGTGTTATCCCACTGAGAGTGTAAAAGAAAAAAAAGACATGGCATAGTCAGCGGAACGGCCACACGCTTTCGCCGAACACACTTTAGAATGTACAAAGTGTTCCTTCAATTTTTTTTTGAAAAAGCAGAAACAAATACAGAGTTGAGAACATTTGCGGATTCGTCAAGATGGATTAGGCGATCACCTGCATCTTTAAGGGTGATAGGTGAATTGTCTCTTTTGTTGACTACATTCCAAAATTGCTTAGGGTTAGTAATTAAAAGAGATGGTAATGTAGCATTGAAAAATAGATCCTTGGCACGTTTGAGGGTTTCTTTATATTCAGCAGCCACTGTCTCATAAGCACTCCAACGTTCTTGAGTGCCGGTTTGCTTCGCAGAGCGGAAAATGCGTTTTTTCTTATCGCGTAGTCTTTTTTAGCGATTGACTGAACCATGGTGATTGCCGGTTAGGTGTGATGACAACGCGTGGTACATATTTTTCTATGAGTGATAGAACCTTTTCTCTAAATAAAGTCCAGTTATTATTCACGGAGCGATCATAAAAGTTCTGCATGTAATCACCCAAAAAAGCAGAGAGATCACGATTAATAAGCATCGAAATCTGCATGTTTGTAGTTCCGGATATATTTTTTAGATGTGAAGCATCTTATGGCGAAGCTTAATCCGGTGGTGGTGGTGGTGGTGGTGTGCCGCGTGCCCACCCTTACTGCGCATGCGCAAACCCTTTAAAAAAAATAAAAATAAAAACCTCCTCTCCCACTCTCTCTCCTCTAGGCGTCCCTCCCCGCGGCAACCACACCCTCACTGCGCATGCGCCTCTCCTCCTCTCTCCCCCTCTTACACTCCCCCTCTCTCCTCTAGGCATCCCTGCCCGCGGCGTCTACACTCCCACTGCGCATGCGCGTCCCCCCTCTCTCTCCTCTCCTACGCTCCCCCCTCTCTCGCCTCGCGACGCCGACGCAGGCAGCGTCTGCTAGCGAGTTTCTTGGTGGAAAAAACCGACTGCTCGCGCTGCACAACCGTTCACTGGCCACCCCGTATATATGGCAATGGATCTTGACCTCCAAGGTGGTGCCGGTGGGAGATTTCTCCTGTGCGTTGTTGAACAATAAAAATTCGCAGCGTGCGCGTTAACTAAAAGCGGAGTGCGGGTCTCTGTGTCCAGTCGGAGTCTTCTGTCTCTCATTGCCCATTAGCAGCGATTGGCATGTTTCAGTAGGAAACACTGCTCCATCACTGCGTGCTTTGCGCCTCCCCAGTTTTCTCTCCTGCGCAACGCTGCGATGAGCGCCAGCGTCAACGCCGCCGCCAGTGTAAGCGTTAGCGCCCGCTGCTTCACATCTACACATGGTTCCCTTTAGCGGAGATGGTGTAATTTTTGTGGTTGCTACTGTGAGGCACTGTGCAGACGAAAGAAAAATGAAGAAGCGAGTGATCGCTTAGCCCCGGTAAGTAGGATACGGAATTCAAAAGATCAGGCGCAGTGGTGAGTTCTAGATCTAAGATGTTAGAAGTGGTAGACGTAATTCTTGTTGCCTGCGTCACTAGCTGGGACAAGTTGAAATCGTTGCACAAATTCAAAAACGCGTCGCCCACACCCGTGAAGGGATGACAAGTGGAATGCACGTTAGACCAAACAATATTCGGGTAATTAAAGTCACCTACTAAAAGGAGCGGAATATTCGGATACCGCACTGTTATCATGTAAATGACGTCATGAAGCTCGTCAACAAATGTGGGTGAACAGGATGGTGGTCGATAACAAACGCCCAGTATCAACTTCTTAGAACACGTCTGTATTTCAACCAGAACAAGTTCTAAGGCGTTACTAAGATGAATCGGAAAAGACAAAATCGTGTCCGAAACCGCTATGAGCATGCCTCCGCCACACCGAGCACCTCTCTCGCACCGATAAATCTGTGCTTCATTATTGCGGCATTCCAATTTCTCTTTGCTGCCGGGGCTTTTTCCTGTACCTCAAAAAATATATGTTCCCCTTATTTATCCGTACTCCGGGTTGCTTGTATTCGCTTACCTTCGGTATTTCTTGGCTTTGTATTGACACCGCCTGTCCACTATGATCACTGAATGCCATAAATCCAGATCTTGTTACACTAAATCCTAGTCCAAGAGCTTCACCTTGCCTCCCGCATATATCCGCCATTCGCTGTATGTCATATCGACTATCCGCAAACGAGACAATATCGTATGCATAAAGTAAACCTGGAAGCTTCTGCTCAAACATCACACCGCCTCGTTTGCGTGACAGATTAAACCGAATGTTGCTACCTTCTAGCGCTTTTTCCACCCTCACCATGTACAGCATGAACGGGGATGGATGGGTGGATAGATGCTGAGCGTCCCCTTTAAAGCGGGCCGGTGACTAGTATGCCACCAGGGTCGACACCAAAAATAATACAGAAAAAAAACGTTTTATCTTTTTTTTTTTGCCTAATGCTTGCCTACATCAATTTAATCCGTCTTGCTAAATAAAAAAAACGTAAATTCACAGCCCAATTCAGTGCCCTTTATGGCAGAATGTCCTTATTTTACCACTGTTTATTTTTGTCCTTTCTATCTAGTTTTCTGCAACC